>SJYA01001157.1:252341-288948 GCA_006410615.1 Neotragus moschatus | reverse complement strand
TGATTCTGATCCTATGACCCTTTGATTTCTAACTAATAATATTAACTGCCATGAAGTGAAGATTTCAAAGTAATGTACATTTTCCCCCTCATTGCAAGAAACTGAATGCTTATGTTTTGATTTCTTAAACTTCTTTCACTGAGGTCTGTCTTAATTCTCTGTCTTCAATACATTGATAACACTGATGTTCAAACAGGGTTTTCTGGATGCCTTTCATGAGAGTAGAAATTTTTCTTGGAAAAGCATTGCCCATGTTTCCTGATAGTTTCAAAGGAAGCCTGGATGACCTCAAACACACCTTTGTAACTTCTTAATCATACTTACCCAGAGGATGGGGGTCAATGTTATGTTTCTACCAGGGCAAAAATCTGATAGTCTCAGACCTTATGCATTTGTTTTGCAAACCATAGAAAGAAACAAAACATTTTAAGAGGTAATTTACAGGAATAATTCTCATTGTTTTGTCCTCGTATTTTATTTCTCAAAATGACTTAATTCAACATTCTTTCCATCTTTTTTTATTAGATTTATCAGAGATAGTCTCAGAAGAGGTAATAAATTTAGTAATAGTAACAATTGTTTTTGCTAGTTCCTTTTCTAAGTAATGTGTTTTAATTCTCAGAAAAATCCTATGAGATACAGGGTATTTATTTATCTCTATTTGTTTGTGGTATTATCACATCACCTGTNTAGATTTATCAGAGATAGTCTCAGAACAGGTAATAAATTTAGTAATAGTAACAATTGTTTTTGCTAGTTCCTTTTCTAAGTAATGTGTTTTAATTCTCAGAAAAATCCTATGAGATACAGGGTATTTATTTATCTGTTTGTGGTATTATCACATCACCTGTCAAAGCATATTTAGAGTATAGAAATAATTTTCTCACATTAAATACCTAATGAAAGACTGACAGTGAATGAAAGTGAATGTCTTTCTATTAATTTTTATTTTATATTGGAGTAGAGTTGATTAACAGCATTGTGTTAGTTTCAGGTATACAGCAAAGTGATTCAGTTATGCATATACATGAATCATTCTTTTTCAAATTCTTTTCCTATTCAAGTTGTTACATAATATTGAGCAGAGTTCCCTGTTCTTTACAGCAGGTCCTTACTGGTTATCCATTTTAAATAAGCAGTGTGTACATGTGGATCCCAAACTCCTGAACTATACCGACCCCCACTCTTCTCGGTAACCATCAGTTTGTTCTCCAAGCCTGTGAGTCTGTTTCNCTGGGCATCTCCACGTGTGCCTGCCCCTGGCCTGGAAGGCCTTCCCTTTGGGTGGAAGGACTCCAGACATCTTTGCTTTGCAGATACCCAAACAGAGAGCCAGTAGCAGACTTGTCTACATCTGCTAACCCCCAGACAACCCTCCTGGGACATGCCTCATCCCCTTGGGAGTCCCAGATGTCAGCCAGATATCATGCACAGCAAGGACTCCTGTCCCATCTCAGAAGACATTGCTAGGCCTGCAGGGAGTGCTCTGGGCACCCACCTTCCGTATACACCCCGGCAGCTGGTCTAATTGGCTTAGTTTAGGTGACTAAGGGACTCTTCAGAGCTCTGACTGAACTTAAACAGTAGCACAGGCCACCCTCCCACCTGCTGTGAGGGTCACCAGTACTCCAGGCGCCAAGCAAGTTCCACCATCACTGTAGAACATGCAGAAGTCTTGGGGGAAGGGCATCAGCTATGTCTACAAACAGTTTGATGGGACACGAGCAGGGTCAACTGCCCCTGCGTCCAGAGAGAACACTGGGGAGAGTGGATCCAGATTGTCAGCTGCAGGCAAGGTATGGAGGAGAGCCAGCAGCGGAATGGAGAGGTGCTGGCTCGGAGCTCACCCAACAGGACCTGCTTCCGGGAGGTCCCCAGGGGAGGCAGCTGGAGGCAGGGGCTGACAGAGGGGGTGTTACGATTGTCAACATGCTGGACAAGGTCCAGGTGTGGTCACAGGAGTAGGTTGTTGAGGTGGAAAGCGAGACTAGCTAGAGCTTCTGGTGCTGTTGGAATATGCTGGGTGGAAGAGGGGAAGGACTGGGTCAGGGGTTGCTGAGGTTTCACTTCCTCAACTCATTAAAAACCCTGAACAACCACAAAATACCATACAAACCGAAACACTTCCCATCTCAACAAGTGAGCCAAAGGAGAAACCAGAGTGAAATCAGTTGCCCTTCAGTGAAAGGCTCTCAGTTGCAGATCTTGAAGGTTGGATCAGGTCACAGAGAAGACTGTGGGCAGACCTGTGGCCCAGACAAGGTGTTGGATCTCGGTGCCATTTACTGCTGTGTTACCCCTCTACGTTTATGAAATGATAAAATATTTATGAACTATTTTATGAAATGATAAAAATAACAGTGCATATCTCATGGCATTGTTATGAAGGTTACTGTGGGAACAAATGTAAAGAGGTCAGCATATTTTGAACACACGGTGGCTTTGGCTAATGCTACGTCCTATTATAACACAAAGTCCGTATTTCTGCTGCTGATAAATGCATTATCACTTTCTGACCATACTAGTTTACAATATTGTGATAAAGTACAACAGACTTAGTGGTTTGAAACAGCACCCATGCATTTCCCTACAGTTCTGCAGGTCCGTCCTATGGGGCTAAAGTCAAGGTGCAAGAGTGCTGGTCCCCGGAGGCTCTCCAGGAGAATCTGTTTCCTGGCTTTGCCACCTTGTAGAGACAGCAGACTCTAAACTGTAGCCTGCCCTCCTCCTGGCGGCCAGCAGTATGGGCGCCCCTGGTTGCTGGTCTCAGTGGGCCTCGGCCCGCAGTGGCTTGGAGCAGGGTTTCGGGTCCCCACCAGAGCCTGTGGTCGGTGATTGCGGGGAGAGTGCTGAGTCCAAGCCATTACACCACCAGGGACCAGGGACCAGGGACCAGGTCTGGCCTGTCGGCTGTGTAGAGATGAATTTCCTCATAGAGATGAAAAGCAGTGAAACTAGTGAAGTGTCTGTTAGGAGGAAAAGAGCCCCCATGCAGACACATGGGTGGGCTCAGAGACAGTCATGCCCTCATGGTGGTTTGGACAAGACCTGTACTTCTTCTACCTGACTGAATGCTACCTCATGAATCTAACTAGTTAAGGAGGACAGTTTGCCATCATTTTATCCAAGGTAACATGCAACAATGGGGTTCTTTTCTGTGATTTGAGAACTGAAACCTACAGTGACTTTGTTTTGTAAGTAGTCTATTTTTTCTTTTTTCAGAGAGAAATAGACCAATGAAAATTTAGAAAATTTAGAGGGGATAGCAGAAAAAGTTATTACCCATAATCCCAGTATTCAGAAATGACTAAGAGTTGAGGATTTTTTGGTTTTGTTTTTTCTGGCTTTTGCACTTTTATCTGTTATGACAATTTCTGTATTTTAATTGAGGATATAGAACATTCATATTTATTTATTATCCATTTTTGTTGGAGCTTAATTGCTTTACAAAATTGTTATTTTTTGCTGTGCAGCAAAGTGAATCAGCTACACATATACATATATGCCCTCTTTTGGGGGTTTCCTTCCCATTTAGGTCACCACAGAGCACTGAGTAGAGTTCTCTGAACTGTACACTATGTTCTCAATAGTCATTTGTTTTATACATAGTATCAAGAGTGTATAAATGTCAGTGCCAATCTCCCAACTCCTCCCACTCACCCTTCCCCTCTTGGTGTCCATACATTTGTTCTCTGTGTCTGTGTCTCAATTTCTGTTTTGCAAATAAGATCATCTCTATCATTTTTCTAGATTTCACGTGTAAGTGATATTATTTGATATTTGTTTCTCTCTTTCTGACCTAGTGGAGCTTTCCTGTGAGGACATACAGGACCCCGCGGGAGGGCAGCCAATCTGGTCTCCAGTCTAGCCTCCCGACTCCAGGTAAATCCATCTCTGTCTTCAAAACTCAGCAGTTTGAGCCCAGAGGAAGGCCAGACTCACTAGCGTTGCTCTGCTCTCATTTGCTCTGCAGTAAATACCTCCAAGGGAAGACGCTTGGCTGGTGAAATTTTAGCACTTTCAAGTTCATATGTGTGTAATACCACCTGCTTCTCATTCTACCCCTAAAGGTTTTGACGCATGCCTGTCCAGTTGTTTTGTGATCTATGTTATGCCCGAGGTCCGAGTCCCCAAAACTGAGAGAACAAGACCTCCACAGCAATGCAAAAGCAAAAAGGGGTTTATTGCTAGCTCGAGCTAGGGCTCAAATCGCTTCCAGCGTAGTGGAGTCGGGCAAGAGCCCTGAGCCCTGAATTACAGCAGTGTTTATAGGTTTAGAACAAAGACAGGGAGTTGGCAAAGGCAGATTGGTTGCAAGGGTTTCCGAGCATCTACTAATTGGCTAAATTTTCATGCACCTGGGCTTTCTTGGGGGATGTCCATTACGTCCTTATAGGCTCAAACCAGGCTATGGGAAACATGCGAATTGGTCAGGTCCTGGCACCCACGGAAGATGATCTCAGTTCCTCCCAGGCGATGTCTCAGCTTCTTGATAAATGGAACTCAGGCCTTACAGCCTGTCATGGCGTATATTAGGTCCTAACAATCTACATTATTTTAAGTGTTTGAACATTGCTGACTGCTTGCAGGCAGTGCACAAGCTGTGGTTTTTTGATAAAAACCAGTGCTACTTCTGGATGACCTGAGACCGTCCCTACAGAGCGAGCCACCCTATCTTTCCTTCCTTGTGGATGATCTGTAGCCACCATTTGGTTTTAGTATTTTTCTTTCCTTTTTTTTGAAGTGCGATTGGAGAGGAAAATAGAGTGGGGAGGGAAAGTGTGGTAAATTCTGAGTTAAAGGAGACACGTGTATTCAAACCCAAACTGGGGTTTGTGGATGTATTTGCAAAACGACAGTCGAGGGTCTATTTCCTGCCTGTGAATCAGAACATGACTGTGCTGGAACCCCCTTTAAAGGCTTCCATGGTATATGTTAACCAGTGAAGCTAGTAGAGACCGAAATGATGATTTCACAGTTATCTATCCATCCTCCCAGGATGCTGAGCCTGCATATTTCAGCTTCCAGGAGCTTCGTGCTCTGAGAACGGCATTAATCCTCCATCTTCAGCATAATACCAACATTGATGTTCAAACAACCTTTTCTGGGTGCTGATCCCAAGAGTGGATCACTCTCCTGGAAGGTAGCTGTCCGGATTTTCTGATTATTGTTCAATGAGGGTCAGTGCTGTACTCTTCTCTGGCCAGTCATCTGATTCCTTCTACTTTATGTGTACTTTATGCAGAGCAAGGACAAAACCCAGGTGCTTTTCCACCTGAAAGACACACTTTTAGAATTTCACAAAGTTTTCTGTATTACATGACTTGGTTTCATTTTCACCTGTTTTGTGGCAAGTATCATAGGTTTAACAGAGAGGTATAGAAATGATAACAATAAAGTAAAAATGCTGTCTCCTACTGGGCAGTTATTGTCACCTCAGTAGTGCTTGGTACTCTCCGTGGATCACTTTCTTTAACCTTCACACGGACGCTGTGAGGGAGGTGCTGGTGTCTTCTGTGTTTTGCAGATCATGAAATAGATACTTGAATAAATAATCTGCCCGTTGTGTGTGTGTGTGTATGTGTGTGTGTGTGTGTGAGTTGCTCAGTCGTGTCTGATTCTGTGACCCCATGGACTGTAGCCCACCAGGCTCCTCTGTCCATGGGATTCTCCAGGCAAGAATACTGGAGTGAGTTGCCATTTCCTTCTCCAGAGGGATCTTCCCAACCCAGGGACTGCACTGGGTCTCCTGCACTGCAGGCAGATTCTTTACTGTCTGAGCCACCAGGGAAGCCCCATCTGCCCATTGTCAACCCCAGATGAGTAATAGAACCTGGATTTGAAAAGAGGCAGCCTGACCTGAGTGCTTCTGTCCTTAAGTGTGGCGTGTCGTTCTGCCTCCACTTAGGAAGGCCAGCCACACATCCATGTCCTAGTGAAACGGTGGTGGCTACAGCACCTCCTAATGAGACAACAATGGAAAAATTTGATGAAGAAGGAAAATAAATTAAATACCATTTTTCAAAAAAAAATGAGAATCTGCCTTGTAATGCAGGGGATGTGGACTTGATCCCAGGTCAGAGAACCGGGATCCCACACGCTGCAGAGCAACGAAGTCCACATGCTACAGCTAGAGAGTCTGCGTGCCGAAACGAAGGCTCCCATGTGCCGCAACTAGCACCTGATGTAGCCAAATAAATGCGTGCTCTTTTAAAAAGAAAATTAAAAAATGATTATTGGCCACGTTGTGTGGCATGTGGGGCCTTAGTTCCCAGACTAAGGGTCAAACCCATGCCCCCTGCATTGGAAGTGCAGAAGCCTTGGCAATAAACGGACTGCTAGGGAGGTCCCTGACATAAAATTATTTCCTAACAGAAAATCAGTAACAGAATTATCAAATTATTTAGAATTTTAATCCTGTGATCTTATTATTTCGCTGTATTGGTAAAATTGGTAATGACTGTAATATACTTTTGAGAGAGTTCAAAAAGTGCTCACCAATTTTATAAATCTGGTTTCTGTCTACTTTTCACTACTATAGTGAATTTAGAATATGGAGATAATTCTACATATCATCAAAATGATTTTTGAGTCAATTAACGTTTCTCACTTTTTTTTTGAGTTTAGGGTCATCCCCCTCCGGACATTGGAGACATCCATCGTAAGATAGTTTACTATTCTTCCATTAGAGCTTCAGTCATTAAGCTATTTCCAACTCTAGTTGCCTGCAGTGAGCAGGAACAGCCTTGGGTTCTTTTTTTAATTAAAAAACTTTTTATAGTGATAAGGTGTCCTATAATCAGTATATCTCATTTTATTCTGTTAGTGCAATTTCTGAATCTGAGTTTGAAGAGTCCTTACAAAACTTCCTTACTAAACTTTCCATAAGAACAGTATTTTTTAAAGGAGGATTTATTTTTGGTAAAATAATTTATATGAACACTCACCTTAACAGAGGTTATTTCATTGATCACTTGGAGGACTGTGTGAAATGCACATAAAATGCTATGTTAATGGCTGTGGCTGGATGTCTATTACCTGGGTGGGGGTTATGCTGGTCTCTCTGCTTATGTTTGAATTCTTTCTAATATAATATTATTGCATTAAATGGGTAAATAGTTTCTTTTTGAGATGTTGAAGATGTTCTAAAATTAGATTGTGACAGTGGTTGTACACAGTTTTGTAAATTTACCAAAAGCCGTTGAGTTGTACCCTTAGAGTGAGTGGATTTTCTGTCATGTTAATTATACCATCATAATGTTGTTAAAAAATGAAACGGGTCCAGACAAAAATTAATTTGGTGAAAACAAACCAGTGCTGTTTGGCAGGCTTTAACGGCATTGTTAATACTCTATAATTACATTTGGGCCCTAGGAAGCATCACTAAGAACTAAGCTAGCGGAGGTGATGAAATTCCAGTTGAGCTATTTCAAATCCTAAGATGACGCTGTTAAGTACTGCAGTCAATATGACAGCAAATGTGGAAAACTCAGCAGTGGCCACAGGACTGGAAAAGGTCAGTTTTCATTCCAATCCCAAAGATAGCCAATGCCAAAGAACGTTCAAATTACCGCCCAAGTTGCACCCACCTTACACGCTAACAAAGTAATGCTCAAAATTCTCCAAGCCAGGCTTCAACCGTGCAATTCCAGGTGTTTAAGCTGGATTTAGAAAAGGCAGAGGAACCAGAGATCAAATTGCCAATATCTGCTGGATCATCAAAAAAAAGCAAGAGAGTTCCAAAAAATCATCTATTTCTGCTTTACTGACTATGCCAAAGCCTTTGACTGTGTGGATCACAATAAACTGTGGAAAATTGTGAAAGAGATGGGAATACCAGACCACCTGACCTGCCTCTTGAGGAATCTGTATGCAGGTTAGGAAGTAATAGTTAGAACTGGACATGGATCAACAAACTGGTTCCAAATCAGGAAAGGAATATGTCAAGGCTGTATATTGTCACCCTGATAACTTAACTTATATGCAGAGTACATCATATAAAAAACCTGGGCTGGAAGAAGCACAACCTGGAATCAGGATTGCCAGGAGAAATATCAATAACCTCAGATATACAGATGACACCAACCTTATGGCAGAACATGAAGAACTAAAGACTTTCTTGATGAAAGTGAAAGAGGAGAGTGAAAAAGTTGGCTTAAAGCTCAACATTCAGAAAACTAAGATCATGGCATCTGGTCCCATCACTTCATGGCAAACAGATGGGGAAACAATGGAAACAGTGAGAGACTTTATTTTCTTGGGCTCCAAAATCACTGCAGCCGTGAAATTAAAAGACGCTTGCTCCTTGGAAGAAAAGCTATGACCAACCTAGACAGCATATTAAAAAACAGAGACATTACTTTGCTGACAAAGGTCCATCGAGTCAAAGTTATGGTTTTTCCAGTAGTCATGTATGGATGTGAGAGTTGGACTATAAAGAAAGCTGAGCACCGAAGAATTGATGCTTTTGAACTGTGGTGTTGGAGAAGACTCTTGAGAGTCCCTTGGACCACAAGGAGCTCCAACCAGTCCATCCTAAAGGAAATCAGTCCTGAATATTCATTGGAAGGACTGATGCTGAAGTTGAAACTCCAATTCTCTGGTCACCTGATGCTAAGAACCGATTCCTTGGAAAAGACCCTGATGCTGGGGAAGATTGATGGCAGGAGAAGAACAGGACAACAGAGGATGAGATGGTTGGAGGGCATCACCAACTCGATGGACACGAGTTTGAGCAAGTTCCAGAAGTTGATGATGGATAGGGAAGCCTGATGTGCTGCAGTCCATGGGGTTGCGAAGAGTCAGACACAACTGATTGAGTGAAATGAGTTACATTAGTGTATTTTTTTTTTACTTAGATTGCTGATTGTCAAAAAATTCTTTACAAAATTTATTTTTATGGATGTGTAATAGCTCTCTAATGCTGAATATTTAAATTGTTTGAAAACTGGCTTTAACAAATAACTCTGTAGTGAGTATCTTGGAGCATAAATCTTTGTACACATTTTGTATAGCTCGCTAACCTACATACCTGGAACTTGAATAGTCAATCCCAAAGTATCAACATGCTTAATGGTAATTATTTGGTTAGATTCAGTTCAGTTCAGTTCAGTCACTCAGTCATGTCCAACTCTGCAACTCCATGAATCGCAGCACGCCAGGCCTCCCTGTACATCAACAACTCCCAGAGTCCACCCAAACCCATGTCCATCGAGTCGGTGATGCCATCCAGCCATCTCATCCTCTGTCGTCCCCTTCTCCTCCTGCCTCCAATCCCTCCCAGCATCAAGGTCTTTTCCAGTGAGTCAACTCTTCGCAGGAGGTGGCCAAAGTACTGGAGCTTCAGATTTAGCATCAGCCCTTCCAATAAACACCCAGGCCTGATCTCCTTTATGATGGACTGGTTGCACCTCCTTGCAGTCCAAGGGACTCTGAAGAGTCTTCTCCAACACCACAGTTCAAAAGCATCATATTGCCAAATGTCTTTGCAGTAACTCTGTACCTATTTATCTGAAGCAGCTTAGCAGCAGCAGCAGCACTGGGAATCACAGAATAAGTCATTTCTCTTCCATTTTACCTATTTATACTCATCAGCAAAATGGAAGAGCAATGACTTATCCTGTGATTTCCAGTGCTGCTGCTGCTGCTAAGCCGCTTCAGTTGTGTCTGACTCTGTGCAACCCCATAGACGGCAGCCCACCAGGGTCCCGTGTCCCTGGGATTCTCCAGGCAAGAACACTGGAGTGGGTTGCCATTTCCTTCTCTGGATTTCCAGTGCTATTAACCTTACAATATACTTTGCTAATTTGAAAGTAAAAATATCTATCTCATCATCTTTATTACTAAAGAGGTTGGACACTTTTATCAATATTTGTATTTCTTTTGTAAATTACCTACTCATCTCTTCTTAAAGGCTTAGATACTTTCTTATTGAGAAAGAAGCTTCAGTCAGACATGACTGAACCTTACTTCAGTCATGTCTGACTCTTTGCAACCCCATGGACTGTAGCCCGCCGGGTTCCTCTGTCCATGGGATTTACCAGGCAAGAATACTGAAGTGAGTTGCCATGCCAAGTAGTATTACCTCTTTTATTGATGAGCAGTGAAGTCTCAGAGAGGGCCCAATAGCAAAGATAGAGCACATTCATAAGTGAATTAAAATCCATTCCTCGTTGTTTATATGTGGAATCTAAAATCCAGCACTGATGAACTTACCTACCAAACAGAAACAGACTCACTGACATAGAGAACAGACTTCTGGGTGCCATGGGGGAGAGTAAGGGAGGGATGGGGTGGAAGCTTAGGATTAGTAGATATGAACTAGTGTATGTAGGGTGGATAAACAGCAAGGCCCTGCTGTAGAACACAGGGAGCTGTAGTCAGTATCCAGTGATAAACCATAATGGAAAATAATGTCTATGTAGCTGAGTCACCTGCAGGAGAAATTAGCACACATTATACATCAACTACGCTTCAATAAAAAAATTAAAATGGATCCCCAGTCAGAGTTGACAGCTATTTAGGGAAGCGTGGACATGGTTAAGGGGACCCACAGGGCAGCTGGACTCCCAAGAAGAGCCTGTCATCCGTCTCTGAGGTCAGAAGAGCAGACATTTCTCTTTGGGCAACTCCAGCCGCATTTGCCTGGCATGCTGAGTTTCTATGTGCTACTTTACAACTGCCACAGTAGACAGGAGAAACGAAAAGGAGAGGTGGGAAGAAGCAGATGAAGGAGAGAGACAGCTGGGTAGAGACGTGCAAGGTGGTAGCAGATGACATGACTGGGCCCAGTGCGCTGCCAGCTGACTGTTCTTCCCAGCGAATCTCACTGGTCTGTTGTGATCATCTCCACATGGGAATCCACGGAGCACGTGGTCACTGGGCTCCCTGCTGCCCACCACCCCCTCCATTCTGTACTAACTTCCATCCTACCCGCAAAGTCAGTCTTTCCTGAGGACCTTGCCACACCAAGAAGCACAAGACTTGGTCTCTGGCGTCGCTCTAATTAAGAGGCCGTGTCAGGATTTGCAGATGGTGGCTGCAAGAGAGAGCAGGATTAGCAGTGGCTTACCCCGCTGGGGCCAGCGGGGGCTGCAGGGAGGATCCATGTTAAAGCTCTTTTGTAGCCGTTATAGCATTGCTGAGTGTTTGGTAATGTTTGTAAATAAAGCGTAGGTTGATTGGAAGAAAGAGGGGACCAAAACAGCCCTAAAGGTGAAGTACGAAAAGGCCAGCTGTGAGGAGGAAGAGAGAGTATGTCTGTGACCTAAAAATAGGAGAGGAATTAGTCAAGTCTGGGTCCAGTGGGGTTACGGACCAGTTGAATTAAAGACTTTAATGTTTACACCACATGTTTATGTCTGGTCCCTGTTAGGATTCAATACGTCTTGCCAAGTTTTAGCCAGATTGTTAAAGTTATCTCAGTATTTTTCTTTGAATATAGTAGAGAAAGCATGGAAATACTAGCTGGAGAAAGATTTGTGTTCCTCCGAACTTAGGCCAGCTTGGGTTTTAATGACCTTATTTTTGTCATGAACTACAAGATTTTTCTTTTTCTCCAACACTTACATGGCTACCTCTCAATTATCCCTGGAGGTGATGGAGTGTATATAGCTGCATTTTAATTTTATTGAGTTTTCTGTATTCCAAAACCTCCATTAATGCTGAGTAAATAGTGAATTTAATTGGGACAGGTTGACTGGCCAAGTGACTAACCTTGGGTAATCAAACATTTGTTATTTTTGATAGCCTTTTTAAACAGTTTTGTTGTATATTCTTTACCAAGGTGAAACCACGGAAGACTTAAATATAGCTGTGCAGATGGTGAAAAGGATCTGCTTTGTGATGGAAAAATACCCAGAGCTTCCGCAGGAGGCAGACCAGCAACTCATAGCCAGGTGCCTGCGGTGTTTAGGGTTCAAGGAGCTGGCGAGTTCTCTGCATCCAGCGCATAATGTTTTCAGAATAGCTCCGTTCTAATAGAGCAGCTGTTAGGTGTACAGAAAGTGTCTTGTACAGTCACCTCCTGTCAGACTTTTTCTATTGAAAATATTTGCTTCAAGTTCTTAATCATTATTAGTAATCCAGATGGCCCAACCTGAAAAGTGAAAGAAGTCGCTCAGTCGACTTTACGACCCCATGGACTGTAGCCTACCAGGCTCCTCCATCCATGGGATTTTCCAAGCAACAATACTGGACTGGATTGCCATTTCCTTCTCCAAGTAACCTAGAACTGGAACATTTTACAAATGCTTCTCTGGACAAGCAAATTGAATGCTAGATAATCTCTGCAGACCCTTAAAACTAGTCCTGTGTTTAATTCTAGGAGAACATTAAAAGCTACATTGTGATTGTTCAGTTGTCTTTCTATCAGATTGTAGCTCAAGCACTGTGATGGGTATTTGAAAATCTTGATGTCTGCTATTTACTCTTAGTTAAGGTAATGATTTAGATGGTAAAAGATTTCTTCAATAAATATTGCATAATTTCAAAGATGGTAAAATGCTTTTCTGATAAAAATTAGTTTTCAGTCATTTTATTTTAAAAAATAAATAATTTTGATCATTTAAATGATGTTAAAGTTTAAAATCACTTTCAAGTTGGACTTTTAAACTAATACAGGTCACAGGAAAGGGCATAAAGGAGAAGAAAAAGGACAAATACTCACAGTGGGCCTTGGGCCAGCCCGGTTTCAGCTGCAGTACATGGGCCACTATCTGGTGCATGATGAGAGGAAGGATCCAGACCCCAGAGTTCAGGACTTTATTCCTGACAACTGGCAGGTAATGCCTGAATTTTCTGTTGTATAATTCAATCTGATCTCAGAAGCTACTCGTGATTGTGGTTCCTCATATCATGTTTGGCATGAAATTCTTAATATTGAATCAAGTCATTTAAGACTGCCACAGGAAATGCCAAATGTGAGCTTTTTCCCACTTAAAGAAAGTGAATTTTCCACATCGTCCACTTTTTGTAAGTGGACCATCTTCTTGGAGGTGTTTTGGTGGATTCACATGTGTGTATTTGAAGTTCCAACTGTATCATATGCAGCAGCCTCCAAGGTTCCCCTGAGTCGGTAGGGTTCCTGTGTAAATACAGAAAAGTGTGCAGAGATTCAGGGAGGTTAAACCGTATAGACAGTCATTTAGGTATTTACAGCCCATATCTGGGACCACAGTAACTGCTTTTCTTTTTTTATTTATTTTATTTTTTAGTTTGTTTTGTTTTACAATACTGTATTCGTTTTGCCATACATTGACATGAATCAGCCACGAGTGTGTATGAGCTCCCAGTCCCGACCCCCTCTCCCCCCTCCCACTATAAATATGTGTAAGAATAATATTAATGGATATAAAATTAGGAATAAAAGGACTCATTTCTGCATTGGTCCAACCTTATGAATTAAACATGCTTACCTACAAGAGAGCCATTTCAGAGGTTCACTCTCACAGGCTGTCTCATCAGCATCTGACTTTGTCCTCCTTGTGTTGGTGCTGGCCGTGCTGGTCGCCCACAGGCTCTCTGCTGCTGCTCAGGGGCCAGGGCCCAGGTCCTTCCTGCCTGAGGGCAGGCCTGGGGCTGCCAGGGCTTCCAGGAATCCTACACACACCACACTGCTGATGCTGCCTTTGCTCTGAAGTGCAGCCCAGAGTGGACTTGGATTCAGATAGCGAGCAGGGTGGGGCTTTGGAGGGCTAGTCTGTCTTCTGCCCATCACACTGTCTCTGGATCCTTTGATGAGTCATCATTTTGGTGAATGAAAGCACAGGCTGAGGGATGAGAATCTGTTTTAATGAAGGACCCACAGGCCCTCTAAAGTAGGGCCATTCTTCTCTTTACAAAGGAGAAGATAAGTAGTAAAATGGCTATTACTGATTTTTTTTTCTAGTCAGCTACTTTTTCAGCCTCACAAAAATACAAATTCTTAGATCTTCATTTCTCTAAGCCAAGGTGCACTTAATGACAAGTCAGCAGAAAGAAAATCTGCCCAAGAACAAGATAACCTGTTCTGACTCCGTCTCCATTTTTCACACAGAGCCCACCTTTGTATGCTCAGACGCACTGTGGTGCTCTCTTCTGGGAGAGGCAGTGGGCTCCTCACAAGTTCTCTAGGATCTCTTGGCGTGCTTTCAGCTCCCAACCACTGCTTTCCGGCACAGTGTTACCCAGCCCAAGTTCGCTCCGCTTGCAGCAAGTCAGTAAGTCGGGAGGCAAGTTGTTGGGATAAGAATTTTAATTGGAAAGCCAGCAGACCCAGAAGATGGCAGACTGGTGTCTCAGAAAACCATCTCCCTCAGTCCCAGTTCAGACTCCGTTTATACACAAGAGGGGAGGGGCCCAGGACCAATCGCCAAGAAGGACCACCCAGGTGGCTGGTTGACGGTAGCTCTTAATGGTTGCTTGCTTGAGGGAGGGGCCCAGTGTGGCACCAACCTCTGAGGGAAACAGGCTGCTAGAGTCCACGTCTGCCCTGCTGCCATTAGAAGGGAATTATGAGGGAGGTGTCTTCACTCACGGGTTTTGTTGTCGCTGCACCTGTGCTGAGTGACAGTGCTCTGAATCTGCAGCAAGAGCTCCTGGACATCGTGGATAAGAACAAGTCTGCAGTCATCGTGGCCCCCAAGTTCTCAGGAAAGACCTACGCCTCCTACTGCTGCGTGGAGAGGGTGCTGCATGAGGGCAATGAGCGGGTGGTCATGTGTGTGGCCCCCACCAAGGTACGTCCTAGGGCTGGAAGTCATCCCAGAGTGNGGATTCTCCAGGCAAGAACACTGGAGTGGGTTGCCATTTCCTTCTCCAGTGCATGAAAGTGAAAAGTGAAAGCGAAGTCGCTCAGTCGTGTCTGGCCCTCAGCAACCCCATGGACTGCAGCCTTCCAGACTCCTCCATCCATGGGATTTTCCAGGCAAGAGTACTGGAGCCTCCTCTTTTGAAATAAGCCCTTGGTCATGTGGTAGATTGGCCCAGTTTTTGTTTTTTTTTTCCAGTTTACCTTTTCAATTTTTATTGAGATAAAATTGACATGTAACATATTAGTTTCGGGCACATACCATAATGGTCAGTAATGGTGTATATTGTGACGTGATCTCTACAATAATTCTAGTTACCATGAATCACCTCATACAGTTATACCTTTTTTTCCCCCTTGTGATGAGAACTTTGGACTACACCCTTGACAGCTTTCAGGTACACAATGTTCTTCAGGTAGACAGTGTTATTAGGAATAGTCACTAGTACATCCCGGACTGACTGACAGCTGGAACTTGGTGCCTTTTGACCCCTGCCCACTTTCCCCTGCCCCCACCACCATCTCCACCAAGCACCAGTCTGTTCTGTTCCATGAGTGTTACTTTATCTTCTATGCTTTCTCCTTTCAGTTTGAGAGCCTAAAGTAACACCCTCCTTGGAGGGCTGTGAGGGAGAGTCTGGACTTGCACCCTTGTCATTCAGCTTTTTGCTGTAACTGAACGAGGCACCTACATTTTGCTGGACAGTGTGGAGTCAGTAAGGACCCCGGATCACCTCTGGGATCCATGGGGCATATCCAGTCTGCTCTTGGGTGTCAGTTCCTTGCCTGTTCCTCACGCCTAGTGGTTTTGCCATATTTGTTTTATGGCTAGAACCACCTGAAGTCAAACTTAACAACAAAATATGATCTTTGTTATTTAGACGAAAGTTTGATTTCAAGAAAGTATAAGTTTGCATATCCTCATTTACAACCCCTTGTTTTTAATGTGATTACTCTTAAGAAAGGTAGATTTAGTTGACATAACTTATTCTACAGATTAAAATGAGATCTCACTCCATTTTATTGATGTTTATAGGAAAATGTAGCATTGAGTGACTTAGGGTAAGACTTAGAACCAGATTGATCAACATGTTAAATGAAATTAGCACTTTAGTTTTTACTGTAGCTTTTCTGTTTTTCACACTTGTGAAAAGAGTAAGTGTTCATAATAAGAAATTAATAAAAAATACATCAAGAAAAATTAAGCTTACTGGAAGTGGAATTGGTAATTCAACACAGTACATATTCCTCTTCTAAAAGTTTTAGAACCCAAAAGTTTAGAAGCCAAATTACTCTTCTAAAAGTTTAAATCTATTTTTATTCCCTCTGGATATGGAAGTATATGTTCTCTTATTTTTAAACAACACTCCTATGATTTTAAAATTTTACTTCCATGCTGATAAAAAAATTTCCATCTCATATTAAATCTGAATTTCTGTGATTACTGACTGGAGAGTCTTCCCATATGATTTCTGGGCAGTGAGATTTCTTTATTCATGAGCTACTTGTTCATGAAATCTGCCTATTTTCTTTTTCTTTTAGTGAAGGGGAATTCCCTTTTTATTGATTGGCCAGAACTGTATGTAATAAGTATATTTCTTTTTCTCTCCAAATTATAACCAATAAACCTTTGTCATTTTGTCTTTTTACTATATTGCACCTATATTAATGGTATTTTGTTAATATTTGTGTATTCAGATTTATCAGTATTTCCATTAGCTTTGCCATGTGTGTGCTCAAATATATGAAAATATGTGAAATTGTTCACTTTATAGTATCTTTATGTTTATGTTTTAAAGTTTACATTTTAATCTAGGTAAAAGTTTCTAGGGGCATAAAGTATGAAGTAGAGAGATATATGTGGGTTTGCACGTACTCTGATTCCACTGGCTGCCTGGTCTGGGTTGAGGATTGCCTGTACCCTCACAGATATAGGTCCGGAGGCCACCCCCAAATATGAGGACCATATGTCCACCCCACTGCCCACCTCGGCCATTCTCCCAGATAGACTCATGGCTTCTCTCCAAGCCTTGATCGCCCAGGGAGCAGCTGTTCTTTTCTCATGTGTGGCAGCACTTTCTGTTTTTCTCTCTGATGAAGACATTTTTCCCATTTTACTTTCAGTTCAGTTCAGTCACTCAGTCGTGTCTGACTCTTTGCGACCCCATGAATCGCAGCATGCCAGGCCTCCCTGTCCGTCACCAACTCCCGGAGTTCACTCAGACTCATGTCCATCGAGTCAGTGATGCCATCCAGCCATCTCATTCTCTGTCGCCCCCTTCTCCTCCTGCCCCCAATCCCTCCTAGCATCAGAGTCTTTTCCAATGAGTCAACTCTTTGCATGAGGTGGCCAAAGTACTGGAGCTTCAGCTTGAGCATCATTCCTTCCAAAGAAATCCCAGGGCCGATCCCCTTCAGAATGGACTGGTTGGATCTCCTTGCAGTCCAAGGGACTCTCAAGAGTCTTCTCCAACACCACAGTTCAAAAGCATCGATTCTTCGGCGCTCAGCCTGCTTCACAGTCCTTTAGGTTGAGGCTATGACCAAGGTCCAGGCGTAGTCACACAGCTGGTAGGCAGCCTGTGGGTCCGTGGATGAGGGCAGATGGGAGGAGAGAGAGGTGATGAAGGCCCCGCCCCTGCCCCCAGCAGCGCCTGTTTTCAGACAGAGCCTGTTGTCCTCTGAGTTTTCACCCGTGCTCTGCCACATGACTCAGTTCGGTCTCTCAGTCGTGTCTGACGCTTTGCAACCTCATGGACTACAGCACATCAGGCTTCCCTGTCCAGCACCGGTTCCTGGAGCTTGCTCAAACTCACGTCCATTCAGTCAGTGATATCCGACCATTTGATCCTGTGTCGTCCTCTTTTCCTCCTGTCTTCAATCTTTCCCAGCATCGGGGTCTCTTCCAATGAGTCAGTTCTTCTCATCAGGTGGCCAGAGTGCTGGCGTTCCAGCTTCAGCATCAGTTCTTCCAATGAACATTAGGACTGATTTCCTTTAGGATGGACTGGTTTGATCTCTTTGCAGTCCAAGGGACTCTCAAGAATCTTCTCCAACACCATAGTTCAAAAACATCAGTTCTTCAAATCTGTCACATGAGAAACGAATCTCTTTATTTGTCAATCAGGCCCGTCTCAATTAAGTGGCAGCAACCATCCCCGGGACGGGGGAGCCTGGTGGGCTGCCGTCATGGGGTCGCACAGAGTCGGACACGACTGAAGCAACTTAGCAGCAGCACCAGCAGCAGCAACCATTGAGAATCGTTTTAACAAAAATCTGCCAAATAGGGAAAGTCTGTGTGGTGTTTTCACCTGGGACTATTGCCATGATGCCCTGAACTCTCAGGTAGGATGCACGGTAACTAATGCGTTGGTTACTGACGTACATGATAGCACTTAGGAGTCTCAGGAGAAGTGTGGTACCTCCCCCGGGTCTTGTACAAGTAATTTTCTTGAATTTACAAAAGGCATCATCTGGTTTATAAGTGGATTAAAAATGACCTGAGAAAACCCCATAGTATAAAAAGTAAAAGCTCCAATTTCCATTCAGAATAACTGTTTTTTGATCTTTCTCGATGAGAAGGATGCTTGTCATGGTTTCAAATATTTATGGATGGACTTCTGGTGTTAAGTAAATCAAACAGTTTTCCTCCTTACTGAACTCACAGAAAATGATTAAAGCTAAACAAACATCCTATCCCAACTTCCATCATTGTTAATTTCTTTTTAAGATTTTTTTTTATGTGGACTGTTTTTAAAGTCTTTATTGAATTTGTTGCAATATTGCTTCTGTTTTATGCTTTAGGTTTTTTGGCTGTGAGGCATACAGGATCTCAGATCCCTCACCGGGGATCAAACTCACACCACCTGCATTGGAAAGTGAAGTCTTAACCACTAGACCACCAGAGAAGTTACCCCATTATTGTTAATTTTTAATAAATGTTTTTCAACCTAAACTGAACCTCAGGGTCCGATTTTGAAGAAATAAATCTGTGACAACTCCTTCTATTTTATTACCTTGGTTGCTCATAAATAAGAATTTAAACTTCAAATCTGATATTTTACCATTTAGACCTAAAAATATTGCAGTTTCACAGCATTCAGAAAAAACACATTGAGTCTGTAGTGAAATGTTCTCTGAAACAGTGTCATAGTCTAGCTGTTAGCAGCTCCATTTAGGAGTTTTAACTCTCTCGTTTATATTCTTAGAAGCACATTTGTATGTGGCAAGCGCTCAAAGTGTTCTTGTTCGTGGGTGCTCATCACAGTGCCTGCCTGCTTTGAAATTCTGCTGCTGGCTCTGTACCACCAGGTGTGGGTGAAAAGGATTGGATACGTCATATTTGATGAGGTAGGCTTGGGCTTCTTTTCCTGGGCTGGTTTCCTGGTTGCGTCAGCGCTACACTGAAGATGCTTGCCGCTTCAGGGCTTCATCATCTGTGTGGAGTTTCTGTTGAGTGGCAGGGGACACCGGCTTCTCCATGAACCACACCAGTCTGTCTTCAGGCTCCGTTTTCCTGTTCTGGCTTAGGACTGGGTATCTGTGTCTGCGGGCTTCTGGAAGGCAGAGGAGCTGTCTGTGGTGACCACGGTTTCAGGGGAGCAGAGTCACCAGGACATAGGTGCTCCTGGGCAGAGATTCCAAAATCCAATCTTTGATCCCTAAAGCAAAGAGTTAGCCCTCTAGCAAGGATGTCAGTCACATGAGTTATCTTTTCACTTGTGATCCTAGCAGGAAACCAACGACATACCCAAAACAGAACAGTGCAAGAAGAGCCTTTTCCAAAGGTGTGTGCATAGTGGGAAGGGCCACTGTGGGGTTAGTGCAGGAATGCCGGGCAGGGAGCCCACCCTTGGCCTAAGGGAACGAGGCAAAGACACGGTCCTTGAGGCCCACAGGGAGGTTCTGTGCATGCTGGCTGCTTGGGGAGGGCAGCTGCCTTAGTGAGGGTGGTGGAGGGCTGGGGCAGTCGGGCAGGGGGGCACAGCTGGCTCAGGGCAACCTGCTAGGAAGGCAGCTGGTGGCACTAAGACCTCATCCTCATTCCCTTCAAGTCTCTTGCCCAGGCTCTCATTTGTCCAAATCAGATGGACCCAGAGAACCCCGGAACCCTTTTGAAGTAGCCTCTGTGGCTCAGTTTCCAAGGACAGAGAGAGCAAGATGGAAAATAGACATTTATAGGGCAAATGAAGGGTGCTGAGAGCGTTTTTATAGCAGAGTAAGTATTTATTCAGAGAGGCTTACAGCATTATAGAAGAATTCTGCTCTAAGGGGCTTTTGGCTTAAAGGAGAAATGATGATAAAAGCCTGTATTTCACTTAACTTTTCTTGTGTGAACTAGGAGCCACCAAGAAGGCTATACTTTTGATGTGTTTGAAGCTGACTTCTTGTGTTTATTTCTGCTCAATCTGTATACATTGCATCTTGAAGGCCTTGAATATTCACATTTGCAAAACAGCCAACAGCTGTCTTTGCACTCCAGTGCCTTGACCTGTCAGAGAAGGCAATGGTACCCCACTCCAGTACTCTTGCCTGGAAAATCCCATGGACGGAGGAGCCTGGAAGGCTGCAGTCCGTGGGGTCGCTGAGGGTCGGACATGACTGAGTGACTTCACTTTCACTTTTCACTTTCATGCATTGGAGAAGGAAATGGCAACCCACTCCAGTGTTCTTGCCTGGAGAATCCCAGGGACAGGGGAACCTGGTGGGCTGCCATCTATGGGGTTGCACAGAGTTGGACACGACTGAAGTGACTTAGCAGCAACTTAGCAGTAGCAGCCTTGAACTGTACTCTCACTTCCAAGCTCTGAAATGAAGTGACATGGGGTACCTCAGTTTCCCCAGTTTATATAAGGGTAAAGCTGGAGGTCTTTGGAGACTGATGGCTCTTCTGGCAGAGTCAGGAAAGAGTGCCATGTGTACAGACTGTAAGGCCACCACTCAGCTGAGTGGTGTGTCATCTGACTGTGTGTGGTCAGCCCCTCAGTCGTGTCTGACTCTGTGACTCCATGGACTATAGCCTGCCAGGCACCTCTGTCCGTAGGATTTCTTAGGCAAGAATACTGGAGTGGGTTGCCACGCTCTCCTCCAGGGGATCCTCCCAACCAGGGATCAAACCCGTGTCTCTTGTGCCTCCTGTACTGGCAGGTGGCTTCTTCACCATTGTGCCACCTGGGAAGTCAATAATAAATAGAATTCTCCAGGGAAGAATACTGGAGTCGGTAGCCATTCCCTTTTCCAGGGGAAATTCCTGACTCTGGGATTGAACTCGGGTCTCTTGTGCCTCCTACATTGCAGGCAGGTTCTTTACCATCTGAGCCACCAAGCCAAATGGGCAAGGGACTTTTTAAAAATTATCTAATAACTGTGATACTAAGCCCTTTCCAGTTGATTGCCAGGTGTCAGTGTAATCTGTTTAAAGGAAACCACTGTGAGATGAAGTTTTTCCTGCCATATCATAGACAAGGGTGTCACAGCCTTCAGCTATTTTGGCCCTCCAAATGTGACTTTCTGAGCCCCGAGGGCGCCCAGGAAGAACAGTGCGTGCTATTTGGCAGCCACGGAGCTGCCAACACTCCCTATGGTGAACAAGGAACTAAGGACGTGAATAATCAAATCACAGGGCAGTGGCCCCAGATAGCTGTGATGCGTAAGAAAGGGGTGATTTCAGTGAGCCCAGACTCTTGCACCTTCCCATACGCGGCAAAGTGCAATTTCTTAATGAGATATCTCATCTTCCCTCAGTTTAGTTCGGTTCAGTGACTCGGTCATGTTTGACTCTTTGCGACCCCACGGACTATAGCACGTGTTCCCTAATTAGCAATAATCTTTTGATTTTCAGACTACCTGCGCCTTGTTGTAAGTTTCTATATTGCCTGACTTCCCACCCTCCCCTCCCTTCCCTGTCTCCTCAGAGCAGTTCTCTCAGGGTCATTTGAGACACTGTCTCCTGGGCTTGAAGCCCTAAAAATTCCCACCGAATGAACCATAACCCTCAGCATGTTTAGTTTTTAACTAAAATTTGTGTCCTGTGATTTGGTTATTCACATCCTTATTTCCTTGCTCACCATAGGGAGTGCTGGCAGCACCATGGCTGACAGATAGCAGGTATTGTTGTCACTCGGCGTCCTCAGGGCTCAGAAATGCACATTTGGAGGGCAAAAAAATAGATGAAAACTTATATTTTATAAGTTGACACCACTTCTGAGAATCTTCCCTAAATCTAGTTCCATTTGCTTTATCGGGTCAAAGGAAAGGACAGTCATGAATTCAGCAATATAGAAGCAGTGTCTCCACAATGCCAGGCACTGTGGGTGTGGGAATGCGCAGGTGTGAGCCACAGACTCACGGGGCCAAAGGGATCAGACAGCCGAGCATACGTGTGACTGTGGCAACCCACTTCCCTGCATATGGTGGTGAGAAGGGCCAGCCTGTCTGGTTGTGATGATGGCCAGGTGGGGGATGGGTGCAGTCTGAGGACAACTCTGCAGTGCTGGTGGGAAGAGTCTTCCACGGGTGACACTGAGCCCAATTCTACAAGTCCAACAGCGGGTCAGAGCGTTCTAAGCAGAGGGAACAGTGTATGTGGAAGTTCTGGGGTAGGAAATTTGTGTTCAGGCAACGAAGCGAAGTCCAGTGTGTCTGGAGAGAAGTAAGTGCATGAAGGGAGAGGGGCTGGAATGAGGCTGGAGAGCTGGCTGGTGGGGGCGGTAACCCCCAACACAGTGTTCGCCCTGTTCAGGAGTTTGTATTTTGTTCCACATGTAGTGGGAAGATATTGAGAAAATGTAACTGGGGACATGGCCTGATTGAGTTCATCCTTGAGACACATCTATTGGCTATGACGTGAACAGTGCAGGGGTGGGCCCAGGAAACTGGGAGGTCAGCCAGGAGGGTATTGTGGATGACCTGGGGGCCATGGAAGTGGAGAAAATGCTTAGATTTGAAAGATATTTTGGAAAGTGAGATACAGAGGAATTATTGATGGATTGGTTGTGGGAATTAAAAGAAAGTGTGTGGTAGGATTTTGTGTTGGCTGAATTTGTCAGTGTTTATGTAAACTTGGCATGGTTGGCAAATATGAAACCATGTATGATGGTGATTCAAGCTTCCAGGTCTTATTTTCATCTGCTATTTCTAAGTCAACTGGAAAGTTATTTAATTCATTTAATCTAAATAATCTAATTTAATCTAAACTAAAACAACAAACAAAAGCCATTCACCAACTTCTCCCACACACACTTCTTACAACTACATGTGTTCTCTATATATTTGAGCTTGTTTGTGTGTGTGTGTATTTTAATGATTTCACATGTGAAATCATTGTTTGTCTTTTTGTGTCTGACTTATTGATTTATTTCTCTTAGCATAATGCCCTTGACATCCTTCCATGATCACAGATGGGAAGATTTCGTTCTTTTTTATAGCTAAATAATATTCCATTCTATGTATACATACCACAGTTTCTTTATCCATACATTCATCCTTCAGTGAACACTTAGGTGGCTTCCTATCTTGGCTGTTATACATAGTGCTGCAATAAACATGGGGGAAGCATATATCCTTTTGTTTTCTTTGGATAAATACCCAGAAGTGGAATTGCTGGATCATATGGCAGTTCTATTTTTAGTTTATTGAGGAGCCTCTGGTACTGTTCTGAATGGCTGTAACCATCTCACATTCCCACTAACGGTGTACAAGGGTTCCTGTTTCACCATACCCTCACCAACAATATTTTTTTTTAATGTGTTTACTTAGTCTCTGAGTAATGGACATTCGGGCTGCTTTTTCAAATGTTTTTGTTTATTTTATATTTTTATCTTCTGGCTGTGCTGGGTCTTCACTGCTGCACAGTCTCTTCTCTAATTGCGGCAAGTGGGGGCTTCTCGTTGCAGTGGCTTCTCTTGGGAGCACGGGCTCTGGGGTGTGAGGGCCTCATTTGTGGCACATGGGCTCGGTATTTGCAGCTCCTGGTCTCTAGAGCACAGGCTTAATTGCTGTGGTGTGTAGGCTTAGTTGTGCCGTGGCTTGTGGGATCTTCCTGGATCAGGGATTGAACCTGTGTCTCCTGGATTGGCAGGTAGATTCTTTACCACTGAGCCACCAGGGAAGCCTCCAGCCAACAGATTTTATTTGTGTTCTTTTTGGTGGTGGCTGTTCTGATGGGTGTGAGGGATATCTCATGTAGTTTAGATTTTCATTTCTCAATGATGGGTAAAGTTGAGCATCTTTTCATGTAACTATTGGCCATCTGTTTGTTTCCTTTGGAAAGACATCTTTCAGACCTCCTGGTCAGTTTTAATGGAGCATTTTTGCCTTTAGTAGGTCCACTGTCTTGGTGAGGAAATTGGAGCAGAAATCTGGGAGCATCTCCTCATTATCTGCTGCCCCTTCCTGGCCCTTTCCACCACCATCAGCAACCCAGAGCATCTGACTTGAGTAGGCCTGAGCTTCAGTCTAGATAGAATACTTATCTGTTTTGAATGTTTGAATGTTATCTTTTCTATATGTGTACTGGAAAGTTCCATAACCACCTGATGAATCTCTTACCTTATCTCTGAATATTCAGGGAATAAACTCACCCCTCCTGGCAAGTGCTGAGCAAGGCCACACTCTGTAATGGAAAAAACCAAGGATTCCCCCAGCCAGATCTTCAGTTGAGTAGGAAATTTCTCCCGTATCTCAAAAAAGGCTCACCAGAAGTGATTGATTTCTTTTTCTTTGTCCTTTTGCAAAGAAATAAAATTAAAATAGTATAATGGCTCCCCTGGTGGCTCAGATAGTAAAGAATCTGTCTGCAATGCAAGAGACCCAGTTTCGATCCCTGGGTCAGGAGGATCCCCTGGAGAAAGGATAGGCTACCTACTCCAGTATTCTTGCCTGGAGAATCCCATGGACAGAGGAGCCTGGTGGGCTACAGTCTGTGGGGTCGCAAAGAGTCAGACACTTTGATTGAGCAACAAACACACACGCATGACGACACAGTTTGCCATGGACCTTGAGACTTCCTATGTTGTCCCAATTTGCAGATGTTTAGAAAGATAGGGAAGCCTTACTAGTTGAAAGTCCCATATCATTTTTCCATTGTGCTAGATCTTTGCCCACTAACAACAATTATAGCAGACTCTGATTTGCCAAGTGCCTTTCTAAGTACTTTGCATATGTTGATTTGTCTTAGATGGCCAAAAACTCTCATGATTTATTATTTTAATTGCTGCTGTTAGATAGTTTTTCTGACTGCTATTATTATTTTCTTTTAAATATGAAAAACGAGGCACAGAAAGATTTTGTGATTCAACAAAGAGTCTCAGCCCACGNCTCATCTCAAGGCTGATCTTGGGACCTCTAGAGTATTGGCAGTGTATGTTAGAATGAGAGTCCAGCAGATACCGTTTTCTATACTTCTTCAACTGTGAAGCATTTGAATTTGTATGCAGTTTTTAGGAAAATTGAATTTTTCTGTCAAATTTTATGTCAAAAACTGGAGATAGAAAATAAATAAAGCTTTAGTTAGCCTGAGGGATGGGATAGTTCAGAAGGTTTTGCTAATTCCTGTTAAATCCATATGAATACTTACACTTAAAATATACTTAAATGGTAAGCTGATAAATGTGGGTAATTAAAGCCTGATAAATGTCCTCTAATAAGACAAGTACATTTTAGGTTTGAGTTACTTGGCATTCTTTTCACCTGGCATTTACAGGCATAACCTCAAACTTAAAAAAACAAAAAGAAAGAAACTTAGAAAAAAATACAAGCAATATATTTACTGATTTTCCTGACATTTTATACTCAGTTTTTAAAATTTGAATTCCAGGGCAAGATTGGAGAGAGTGATTTTGTGGGAGGCCGAAATAAGTGAAATGAAGAGAAGCCTTAGGAAGCATCACGAAGTTCCTCCGGACTGCGTTTACACTGAGTGCTCGGTTGTGGACAGGCAGGTAGGAGGAAGGGATGGGACTGCATTTGCGGTGTGTGTGTTAATTGTGTGGCTGGGGCTGCTCCAGTGACACAACCATAGCCTAAGCAGCTTAAACAGTAGGAATTTGCTTTCTCAGAGGTCTGGAGCGTGGAAGTCAAGGATCAGGGTGTTGGTGTGGTCGGCTCCTTCTGAGTCCGTGAGGGCCTGTGTCCTTGGTTTGTAGATGGCATTTCTAGTCCCCATCACCTGCGGGTTCTGCCCCAAACTCAACTGCTCCTTGTAAGAAGACTGTCTAGTGCTACACTCTCCTAATCTACTCGAGAGAAATAAGAACCAGAGTGCAATGTTTGTCTTCTCTGATGCTTTCAGGTGTATTTCTGAGCACTGTTTTAATCATTGTTGAGTTACAGAGTGAAACCTTTAATTTGATATTTCTGACTCTTTGGTGTTTTGGACTTTAATGAGGATCTTACGCAGACTGTGGGAGATGAGAAGAGGCTAGAAGCTGTGTGATCTGTTACGGCGGGGCAGCAGGTACCATCACGAGTCGGTGGAGATTAGGCAGGGACAAATGGTGGAGACACTCTTGAGGCTGAAGCACATCAAGGTTGGTGAACTTTGAGGATAACTTTCCTAAAAGCACTGTCTTCATCCCTTTGGACTGACTGTCCCCTGATAGCTTATAGGGAAATGTGCCCCAACATCACCTCTCTCTCCCCCAGGTCCCTCCACTTACCAGGATGCTCTGCCAACACTCAACATTTTAATTTTGTTCTTTCAGTACATTTTTACATAGTCCATATACAAAGCATGTGCAATTTGGTTTCCTGTGTGCTTTACCTTTGAGCTTCTCAGGTGGCTCAGCAGTAAAGAATCTGCCTGTCAATGCAAGAGGCTTGGGTTCGATCCCTGGGTCAGGAAGATCCCCTGGAGAAGGAAACGGCAACCCACTCCAGTATTCTTGTGTGGGAAATCCCATGTATAGGGAGCCCAGTGGGCTGCAGAGTCGGACACAACTGAGCAACTGAGCACGCAAATGTAATCAAATAAATCGTTAATGAACATTACATAATCAACATCTTTTAAGTGCATCATGACACACATGCACATATATTCTACTTAGACATTTTCTTGACGTCTTCTGGTTTATACATCTATATCAGNGTGTGGGAAATCCCATGTATAGGGAGCCCAGTGGGCTGCAGAGTCGGACACAACTGAGCAACTGAGCACGCAAATGTAATCAAATAAATCGTTAATGAACATTACATAATCAACATCTTTTAAGTGCATCATGACACACATGCACATATATTCTACTTAGACATTTTCTTGACGTCTTCTGGTTTATACATCTATATCAGCATTTCTGATTATTGAAACGACTGTTTAGAGGGCAAAAATATTATTAAGGCTCTAGAATTATATTGCTATTTTTCCCCCCAGGATGGGTCTGTTTGTTGTGACTGATGTTGAGTATTGTGGTTAAAAAGTAGACTGTGAGTGTAGGTCAGAGTTTCCTGTTTGCCACCCACCACACCCCCCAGCTCCCCACATTACTCGCATCTCACATCATTGTGGTGCCTTTGTTACAGCTTTCATTTTCCTACAGTGTGGTCAAAATTACATCAAAGAACGACTCTAGAAAATGCTTAATGTGGGTAGATTAAAAGTATTAATATCTGAATAAAAGTTTTAAAGGAGCACACACACACAAAAGAGAGGCTTCCTGTTCAGGGTGGCAGAGCAGGAGGACGTGCGCTTATTTCCTCCTGCGAGAGCGCCAGAATTCCAACCAGCTGTTGAATAGCCATCAGCAGGAGCACGCTGGAACCCACAAATGAAAAAGAGGGAAAATGTGTCCCAATATGTATGTATCAGAAGTGGGAGTTGTTTGAGGTAATGCTCAAAGGAAGGGTACAATTACTGATCAGTTTTAGAATTTTACTACTATGGATTGTGTACATTTGTCAGAGCCCACTGAAAGAACAGAAGTTGAGAGTGTAACTTCCAAACCCAAGAGGAAAAACAGCTGGCAGTAGAAACAGCTGAATCAATGAAAAGTNAAAATTACTGATCAGTTTTAGAATTTTACTACTATGGATTGTGTACATTTGTCAGAGCCCACTGAAAGAACAGAAGTTGAGAGTGTAACTTCCAAACCCAAGAGGAAAAACAGCTGGCAGTAGAAACAGCTGAATCAATGAAAAGTACTCAGGAAAGCAGACAAAATGGTTCAAAACACTGGACAAATAAAAGGCACAGTATTAACTGGTAGGTATATCATCAGATAGGACAATTATGTTAAATATATTAGATGTGTATAATTCTAGTTAACAGGACAATATTTTGAACTTGATTACCAAAATGTCCAAGTAGGTATTGATTATACGGTACACATTAAAACATAAGAGGAAAAGAACTGAAAGGGAGAAGTGCAATAATAACCAAAAGAAAGCAGATTCAGTAATAACCAAAACAAGCTGATGCTTATATGAAATTAAATATATTTTAAGGTAAAATCANTTGAGAGTGTAACTTCCAAACCCAAGAGGAAAAACAGCTGGCAGTAGAAACAGCTGAATCAATGAAAAGTTCTCAGGAAAGCAGACAAAATGGTTGAAAACACGGGACAAATAAAAGGCACAGTATTAACTGGTAGGTATATCATCAGATAGGACAATTATGTTAAATATATTGGATGTGTATAATTCTAGTTAACAGGACAATATTTTGAACTTGGTTACCAAAATGTCCAAGTAGGTATTGATTATACGGTACACGTTAAAACATAAGAGGAAAAGAACTGAAAGGGAGAAGTGCAATAATAACCAAAAGAAAGCAGATTCAGTAATATCCAAAACAAGCTGATGCTTATATGAAATTAAATATATTTTAAGGTAAAATCATTACCGTGGTGGCTCAGGGGCAAAGATCTGCCTGCTCGTGTAGGGAACATGGGTTTCATCCCTGTTCAGGAAGATCCCACGTGCCAAGGAGCAACTAAGCCTGTGCACCCAACTACCGAGTGTACACCCTAGACCCTGGGAGCCACAACAAGTCGGGCCGCTGCCATGAGAAGCCTGGGCACCACACCAGAGACAAGCCCACACGGCAAGAGACTCAGCAGTCACTCAGTTCAGTTCAGTTCAGTTCAGTCGCTCAGTTGTGTCCGACTCTTTGTGACCCCATGAATCGCAGCACGCCAGGCCTCCCTGTCCATCACCAACTCCCGGAGTTCACTCAGACTTGCGTCCATCGAGTGAGTGATGCCACACCACAGTTTAAAAGCATCCATTCTTCAGCGCTCAGCCTTCTTCACAGTCCTCAGTCGTGTCCAACTCTTTGTGACCCCATGGACTGTAGCACANAGGCAAAGATCTGCCTGCTCGTGTAGGGAACATGGGTTTCATCCCTGTTCAGGAAGATCCCACGTGCCAAGGAGCAACTAAGCCTGTGCACCCAACTACCGAGTGTACACCCTAGACCCTGGGAGCCACAACAAGTCGGGCCGCTGCCATGAGAAGCCTGGGCACCACACCAGAGACAAGCCCACACGGCAAGAGACTCAGCAGTCACTCAGTTCAGTTCAGTTCAGTTCAGTCGCTCAGTTGTGTCCGACTCTTTGTGACCCCATGAATCGCAGCACGCCAGGCCTCCCTGTCCATCACCAACTCCCGGAGTTCACTCAGACTTGCGTCCATCGAGTGAGTGATGCCACACCACAGTTTAAAAGCATCCATTCTTCAGCGCTCAGCCTTCTTCACAGTCCTCAGTCGTGTCCAACTCTTTGTGACCCCATGGACTGTAGCACAGTAAGCTTCCCTGTCCATCACCAACTCCCAGAGCTTGCTCAAACTCATGTCCATTGAGTCGGTGATGCCATCCAACCATCTCATCCTCTGTTGTCCCCTTTTCCTCCTTCAATCTTTCCCAGCATCAAGATCTTTTCCAGTGAGTTAATTCTTCACATCAGGTGGCCAAATTGTTGGAGTTCCAGCTTCAGCATCAGTCCTTCCAATGAATATTCAGGACTGATTTCCTTTAGGATGGACTGGTTGGATCTCCTTGCAGTCCAAGAGACCCTCAAGAGTCTTCTCCAACACCACAGTCCAAAAGCATCAATTCTTCAGTGCTCAGCCTTTTTCACAGTCCAGCTCTCACATCCATATAGTTTAGTTCATAATATCCCTTTTTCTCTTGATGCTGTTTGTCTTTTGGTCAATACTCATGTCCATACTAGTTAAGCTTTCAAATCTGAATAACTCTGGAAATAATTTAAAAAGGACCATGGGCACTACAGGGCTCATCAGTATGTGTGAACTTCCTTGAGTACACTATGAGGGCAACAAGGAAGTCCAGGCATTGCGGGTGCCTTTGAGGAAAGGAGAGAGTAAATGAAAAAAGTAATAGAATATAAGTGCACCCATCTATGCCAAATGAAGTAAAGGCTTGGGAAGTAGAGAATACTACTTCCAGGACGTGCCCAGGATGAAGAGGAGGAGGAGAGGAGAGGGACGAGGAGGTGGATCTGAGAGGGATGAAGAGAGCTGTCAGAAGGGGCGGTGTCCTTCCCTCCCTTCTGGAAGAACCAGGGAGGGAAGAGGAGCTCCACCTAGGTTCATTTTTATTTCTGGATTTATTTCTGCTGGAATGTGGGAGGCTTAGGAGTGACAAAGAGGAAAGGGTGGGTTCTTTCAGTCATCGAACGTGAANACACCACAGTTCAAAAGCATCCATTCTTCAGCGCTCAGCCTTCTTCACAGTGCTCAGTCGTGTCCAGCTCTTTGTGACCCCATGAACTGTAGCACGGTAAGCTTCCCTGTCCATCACCAACTCCCAGAGCTTGCTCAAACTCATGTCCATTGAGTCCATGATGCTATCCAACCATCTCATCCTCTGTTGTCCCCTTTTCCTCCTTCAGTCTTTCCCAGCATCAAGATCTTTTCCAATGAGTTAGTTCTTCACATCAGGTGGCCAAAGTATTGGAGTTCCAGCTTCAGCATCAGTCCTTCCAATGAATATTCAGGACTGATTTCCTTTAGGATGGACTGGTTGGATCTCCTTGCAGTCCAAAGGACTCTCAAGAGTCTTCTCCAACACCACAGTCCAAAAGCATCAGTTCTTCAGTGCTCAGCCTTTTTCGCAGTCCAGCTCTCACATCCATACAGTTTAGTTCATAATATCCCTTTTTCTCTTGATGCTGTTTGTCTTTTGGTCAATACTCATGTCCATACTAGTTAAGCTTTCAAATCTGAATAACTCTGGAAATAATTAAAAAAGGACCATGGGCACTACAGGGCTCATCAGTATGTGTGAACTTCCTTGAGTACACTATGAGGGCAACAAGGAAGTCCAGGCATTGCGTGTGCCTTTGAGGAAAGGAGAGAGTAAATGAAAAAAGTAATAGAATATAAGTGCACCCATCTGTGCCAAATGAAGTAAAGGCTTAGGAAGTAGAGAATACGCTCCGTGCCCAGGAGGAGGAGGAGGAGGAGAGGAGAGGGACTAGGAGGGCTGTCAGAAGGGGCGGTGTCCTTCCCTCCCTTCTGGAAGAACCAGGGAGGGAAGAGGAGCGGTTAGCTCCGCCTAGGTTCATTTTCATTTCTGGATTTATTTTTGCTGGAATGTGGGAGGCTTAGGAGTGACAAAGAGGAAAGGGTGGGTTCTTTCAGTCATCGAACGTGAAATTAGCCAGCAGTGAGGCCCCTCTCAGGAAANTGCTGGAATGTGGGAGGCTTAGGAGTGACAAAGAGGAAAGGGTGGGTTCTTTCAGTCATCGAACGTGAAATTAGCCAGCAGTGAGGCCCCTCTCAGGAAAGAATGTCACTGTTTCCAGGAATCTACCTGCATTTCCGATGCGGGCTCAGTACACTCACCGGTCTTCTGACTTTCTCTGGGGCGATGTCTATGGGCAGGCTACTGCCCCCTCCCTGCAGAGCGTCCTGGTCCTGGGACCCCCAGAGCTGGTGATGTGGTCAAGGGACGTTCTCTGCCCTGCTGATCTCAGAGAACAAGTCTGGGGCGAGGGAGGGGGGAGGGGGAGGGCAGAGTGCAGACAGGGGGAGACCGCACGAGACACTGCTGTGCCCCCGCCTCCACTCACACTAACGTCTCAGGCCTGGGTGGGGGCGGCTCAGTCAGAGCTGGTGGGGCAGAGGGAGGAGGGTGAGGCTGCCATTCCCTGCCCTGCTGGGTTATGAAGAGGAAACCCAGGCTAACTGGGCACTGAGGCCAATTTTAACACCGTTACAAGAAATCTTGCAGTTTTTGCAGCTCCGAAGCATCTTTTAAAACAACTTTTTATTTGAAATACAGTGATTTACAATGGTGTGTCGGTACCTTAAAAGCAATTAACCAATGATGACATGCATTTTAAAGGACTGATCGGTGGTCTTGGGGTTTGGCCTGAGACTGTCAGATCCCTGGACGCTGTTGCTTTGTCAGTGGTGTTCATCCAGTCCCTGGGTGGGGACGCAGCAGCCCCGTGGGACCAGGTGATGAGGACAGATAACAGCACCCATGATGCAGACCAGAACGGCTGTAGTGCGGGAGGAAGGCCTTCCCAGCGCTGGTCCAGCAGTACCATCCTCAACCGTTCATCTTAAACATTTCCGTCTTGAAAACACTCAATCAGGTGCCCGGTAACAATGGAAAAACTGAGGCTTCCCAGTAGTGTTAGTAGTAAAGAACCTGCCTGCCGATGCAGGAGATGCAAGAGTGTTGGGCTCAATCCCTGGGTTGGAAGGATCCCCTGGAGGAGGAAGTTGCAACCCATCCTGTATTCTTGCCTGGAGAATCCCATGGACAGAGGAGCCTGGTGGGCTACAGTCCGTGGGGTCACAAAAGAGTTGGACGTGACTGAAGTGACTCAGCACGCATGCACCAAGGGAATAAACAAGTCTGTTTAGCTTTAAATAATATTGCGTTTAACCAGAGAACAGTGTTCAGTCCCTTCCTTCTTTGATTTCCTGCTTCATTCTTCTAGACTTTTTGGGTGAAGAATGTGTGGACTCTGCGGGTCTGCCCCCTGATGCCTGGGACGAAGCAGGCCTGCAGTCTCCCTGTTTGCCTGCCCAACACAAGCAATCAAGACCTGCTTGGCATCAGTATGGTGAAAGATGTGTGTGGACATGTGGCTGAGCTTCCTTTCATCATGTTTACTCACTTAAGAGAAATAATTTCACCGTGATTATAGTACTAGCTGTGTCCAGTAGGCCTTAAGAGTCTATACTTCAGTAAGTAAATCTCGGGGCTTCGCAGGCAGGGCCAGTGGTAAAGAGTCCACCTGAAGGAGGCATGAGATGCAGATTCAATCCTGGGTCAGGAGGTCCCCTGAAGGAGGGCACCCGCTCCAGTATTCTTGCCTGGAGAATCCCCTGGACAGAGGAGCCTGGTGAGCTACAGTCCCTGGGGTTGCAAGGAGTCGGACACGACTGGGGGAGCGACCGAACAACAGGAACAAATATATCTTACTCTCATTCCAAAACAAGAATTCAAACTTTTCCCTGAAGTGTAAAAAAGCAAATCTTTTTAAGATACTTGAGTGGTTTTTAAATAGAAAGTTAAATGAGGTAAGGAAAAGAATGTAATGTTCTCAGCTTCTCATCACTTATGGATTCTGCCTGACTGTGAGGATGGTCAACCCAGAGGCCCTGGCTGCTCCTGTGTGGACCAGAGGCCAGCACCCCTGCTGGAGACCCCATCCCATAGGCACTGAGTAGACGCACAGCAAATTAGGCCCCTGAGACAGGCAGGCTGTGTCTGTGTGTCCTCCTTCTTGTGGTCCTTGGACCTGAGATGGTGTGGGATACAGAGGGGAAACAACAAATATATAACACACACTTTAATTTTTAAGATGAACACAGAGGCACTGTCTCCTGCCCCAGGTGATTGAGAGTAATGAGCCTGCTGGCCGGCCCTGTGTAAAACCCTAGTGCCTTATCCACGGCACAGAGAGCAGTACGTGTTTGTTTTCTTGGATGGAAACTTCTGGGAAATGTTTCCTCATGCTTTTTTAATTGAATTATACTTGATCTGAGCTTCCCTGGTGGCTCAGATGGTAAGAATCCGCATGCAATACAGGAGACGCTGGTTAGATCCCTGGGTCGGGAAGATCCCTTGGAGGAGGGAATGGGAACCCACTCCAGTACTCTTGCCTGGAGAATTCCATGGACAGAGGAGCCTGGTTGGCTACAGTCCTTGGGGCTGCAAAGAGTCGTCTATGACTGAGTGACTAAACCACCACATAGCTGATTTACAGTGTTGTGTTAATGACTGCGGTACAGCAAGGCAATTCAGTCATACACACATATATGCATATATTCCTTTTTTACAAATTGTTTTTATTATGGCTTATCACAGGATATTGAATCTAGGTCCCTGGGGTGTACAGCAGGGCCTTGTTATTTTTCCATTCTATGCATAGACATTGACCTGTGCTAACCCCAGCCTCCCACTCCATACCTCCCTCAACCCTGTCCCCCTTGGCCAAGTCTGTTCTCTCTGAGTCCNTCCTTTTTTACAAATTGTTTTTATTATGGCTTATCACAGGATATTGAATCTAGGTCCCTGGGGTGTACAGCAGGGCCTTGTTATTTTTCCATTCTATGCATAGACATTGACCTGTGCTAACCCCAGCCTCCCACTCCATACCTCCCTCAACCCTGTCCCCCTTGGCCAAGTCTGTTCTCTCTGAGTCCGTGTCTGTTATAGACACATTTGTGCCATATCTGAGACTCTACACAGCATCATTTGGTGTTTGTCTTTCCCTTCTGACTTGCCTCAGTGGGTGTGATCGCCTGTGCTTTCTTCCCTGTGGCTTGAACAGGCATTATAATGGCCGAGCCATTTGCATTGCACTGTCTGTGTCCCCCCGTCTGCTATATCCATTCATGGGTCCTTGCTTCCTTAGGCCGCTTCCACGTCTTGGCTGTGGTACCTAGAGCTGCCCTGACCATTGGCCTGCAGGTGTCTTATAAAATTGTGGTTTTCTCCAGATCTGTGCTCGGCACCTGTATGTCCAAGGTTGGAAAGAACCCCCATACTGTTCTCCCTAGTAGATGGTTCGATTTCCATCGCCACCAGCAGTGCAAGAGGGCTCCCGTCTGTCTTCACTCTCCAGCATTGACTGCTGGAAATGTTCTGAGATGGCCCTGCTGAGTGGTTTGAGGTAACGTCACTGGACTTCCGACTTGCGTTTCTCTAGTGATGAGTGACGCTGACTCATGGGCTTCGTGGGCTTCATGGCCGTGTGTATGCTTTCTTCAGAGAAATGGGCGTTTNCCTGGCAGCCCTTTGGGAGTCAGAGTACCCCCAGCCACCCGGCCACCCCACTCCGTGCCTGAGCCCGGCTCTGGGAAGGCCCCGGGCCAGTGTAAGTCACCCCTTCATGTAAGCGCAGGTCACATGGTGAAGGTTAAAGCAGCAGCGAGCCCGGCTCTGGGTACTGTGCCCGCGCCTGGCATCATCTCAGAGATGGAGAGCAGAGCCCCCCAGGACCCACAGGAACCAGAAGGACGGTCTCGTCACAGAGCTTCTTAAGCTCACTCTGCTGGAGTCTCGTTGGTTTACAGTATTGTACTGTAGGCCAGTACGACTGTGCTGCACAGCACGAGTCAGTCACACATGCTTTTTATGTTCCCTTCAGTTCTGGCTTATCCCAGGAGTCTGCGTGTAGTTCCCTGTGCCCTACAGTCAGCCCTGGTTGTTTATGCTTCCTGTGGGTAACAGTTTGCATCTGCTCACCCACCCTCCCAGTCCTTCCCTTGCTCACTCTCTTACACCTTGGCGACCGCGAGGCTGCTCTCTATGTCTGCGAGGCTGTTTCTGTTTTGCAGATAGGTTCATTTGCGTCAAATTTTGTCCTGCACATAGCTGATATTGTATACTTGCCTTTCTATTCGACTTCACTTAGTTTGGCCATCTCTAAGCTCATCCATGTTGCTGCAAGTGTCGTTATTTCGCTTTTTTTGACTGAGTCGTATTCCCTTGCCTTTATGTTCCACATTCTGTGTATGCATTTATCTGTCCATGGACAGGGGCGTCGCTTCCATGTCTTGGCTGTTGTGAACAGTGCTGCTGGGAACCTAAGGGTTCGTGTGCTTATTGAAGTGGGCTTTTGACCAGAGCAGGATTGCTGGGTCCTATGATATTTCAATTTTTAGTTTTCTGAGAAGCCTTCATACTGTGCTCTGTAGTGACTGCACCAACTTCCCCCCAGCAGTGGAGGCACGTTTGATGTGCAGTACATTCTAAAGACTGAGGACAAAGTCAGATAGTTATATTCTGAAAGGCAGTTTAAGGAAAAAATAGGTATATATGGAGAGGGGAATGCTACTTCTGGTAAGCATAGCTGATACAATATCAGTTGGTAAACTCATGAACATTTTTTCAGGAAAAATGGATTTCAAAAAACTATTTGTGGTATACAAATACAAATATAAAAGTGATTCTGACTTCACATTTCAAGCAAGCTCTGGGAGCTAGTGAAGGACAGGGAGGCCTGGCATGTTGCAGTCCATGGGGTCGCAGTGAGTCGGACACGACTGAGCGGTGACCTGATTTCTATGATTGCTAAGACTCAACATTTTGAATATTGATTTTTTTTTTTTTTTGGCTGACTTTGGTCGTTTATATTAAAGTGAAGAAAACCTTAATACGCTGTTTGAACACTTGACAATACTTAATTAAAACATATTATTGTTTAGATAGTAGATGTAAAGAACCAGGATAGTCAACTTTTATAGTAAACTAAAGTGAAAGTGTTAGGAGCTCAGTCGTCTTTGACTCTTTTGCGACCCCATGGACTGTAGCCCACCAGGCTTCTCTGTCCATGGGATTCTCCAGGCAAGAGTACTGGACTGGGTTGCCATTTCCTTCTCCAATAATAGGTTAAG
>SJYA01001157.1:95920-247259 GCA_006410615.1 Neotragus moschatus | reverse complement strand
GCTGACTTTGGTCGTTTATATTAAAGTGAAGAAAACCTTAATACGCTGTTTGAACACTTGACAATACTTAATTAAAACATATTATTGTTTAGATAGTAGATGTAAAGAACCAGGATAGTCAACTTTTATAGTAGACTAAAGTGAAAGTGTTAGGAGCTCAGTCGTCTTTGACTCTTTTGCGACCCCATGGACTGTAGCCCACCAGGCTTCTCTGTCCATGGGATTCTCCAGGCAAGAGTACTGGACTGGGTTGCCATTTCCTTCTCCAATAATAGGTTAAGACGTGTCTCAAAAAAAAAAAAAAAAGATGGTAACAATGTAAAATCTCTGCATGTCCTCAGGGTATGTTAGGAACAATTGAGGTGGATGCAGAGATTTTACATTGTTACCATCTTTTTTTTTTTTTTTGAGACACGTCTTAACCTATTATTGGAGAAGGAAATGGCAACCCAGTCCAGTACTCTTGCCTGGAGAATCCCATGGACAGAGAAGCCTGGTGGGCTACAGTCCATGGGGTCGCAAAAGAGTCAAAGACGACTGAGCTCCTAACACTTTCACTTTAGTTTACTATAAAAGTTGACTATCCTGGTTCTTTACATCTACTATCTAAACAATAATATGTTTTAATTAAGTATTGTCAAGTGTTCAAACAGCGTATTAAGGTTTTCTTCACTTTAATATAAACGACCAAAGTCAGCNTCTCCTTCACTCGAGTAAATGCAACAACATTGGAAGAACCTGCCCTTTGAACGGTTCTGTACTGAGCTTCTACGAACGTGACTTCACTGACTGAGGATAACTGGTATAAGCTTCCCTGTTAATATGTTCCACAGACGTGCACGTGTGTTTCTGTAATGGGGGCTGTTTCATCATGACCTATGAGATTAGTTTTAAGATACAGTGATTTAAGAAGAACCACTAAGACGCAATTTATTTCAAATGGTTTAAAAGATGCTTTTTCAAATTATGATTGAGGTGAAGGTCACATAACATAAAATTGTCCGTTTTAAAGTGAACAATTTCAGGATGTTTGATGCATTCAGAATGAACAACCACTGTCTCCATCGAGGTGTTAAGCACTGTCAATAACCCAAGGGGGATGTATGGGCCCGTGAAGCAAAGCTCCCTGTCCTCCCCTCCCTCACCCTCTGGCAGCTGTTGTCCTGTCTCTGTCTGCTCGCTGTCTTGTGGACTTAACTTGGTTGGGTGGTTAATATGAATGGTTTTACAGCTATGTGACTTTTTGTGTCAGACACCTTTCACTGGGGAATTTTGAAGTTCACCATGTTGTAACATTATCAATTGTTATTGTTGCTCAGTCGTGTCCAACTCTTTGTGACCCCGTGGACTGCAGCACCCCAGGCCTCCCTGTCCATCACCAACTCCTGGAATCTACTCAAACTCATGTCCATCGAGTTGGTGATGCCATCCAACCATCTCACCCTCTGTTATCCCCTTCTCCTCCTGCCTTCAATCTTTACTAGCATCACGGTCTTTTCGGATGAGTCGGCTCTTTGAATCAGGTGACCAAACTATTGGAGCTTCAGCATCAGTTCTTCCAATGAATATTCAGGGTTGATTTCCTTTAGAGTTTGAGTTTGTATATATACAGTTTGTTTATCTGGTGGATGAACATTTGACTTGCTTCAACTTTTGCCTGCTGTGAATGGTGCTGCCAGGAACACGCGTGTACATGGATTTATTTCAGTGCCCGTTTCCAATTCTTTTGTGTGTATCCCCGGACGTAGAATTACTAGGCCATACATTAACTCCACGTTCAACTTTTGTAAATTGCTGAAATATTTTCCACAACCGAACCGTTTCACACCACCAACTGCCCTGTAGAAGGGTTCTACTTTCTCTATAAGGTCACTCCTCTTGCTTTCTTTTTAAAAATATTGTAGCCATTCTAGTGTGTGTGAAGTGATCCACATCTCATTGTGGTTTTAATTTATATTTTCCTAAACACTAAAAAAAGTTGAAGTTAGTCTTATGCTATGAAAGAGATGCTGATAGTCTTTGGAGAAACGTGTGTTCAAGTCCTCTGCTCACTTTAAATGTATGTTATTTTCCTTCCGTTGTTGTAGATGCTCTTTATATCTCCTAACACTAGACTCCTGTCAGGTGTATGATTTGCAAATATTTTCTCCTACTCTGTAGGTTATCTTTTCTTCTTATTCTTTTTTTTTTTTTTTTGTGAGGTCCTTCGATGCACAAAAAATTTGGGTTTTGGTGAAGTCTGACCTTTCTAATTTTCCTTTTGTTACTCTTGCTCTTGGTGTCGTGCCTAAGAATCCTTTCCCAGATGCCAGGTCATGCAGACTTAGCCCTATGTTTCCTCTAAGAGCTTTTCTTTTTGAGTTGTCAGTCCAGTTTTGGATAGCTTTGGTGTATGGTATAAGAGAAGGTTGGAGAAGGCACTGGCACCCCACCCATGGGGTCACTGAGGGTTGGACAGGACTTCACTTTCACTTTCACGCATTGGAGAAGGAAATGGCAACCCACTCCAGTGTTCTTGCCTGGAGAATCTCAGGGACGGGGGGTGCCTTGTGGGCTACCGTCTGTGGGGGTCACACAGAGTCAGACACGACTGAAGCGACTTAGCAGTAAGAGAAGGTTGCAACCTCATTTGTTTGCACGTGGATGCACAGTTGCCCCAGAAGAGTCTGTTCACTTCTTATTTCCATGGAATGGTGGTGGACCCTGTCTGGACTCAGCTGGCGGATACGTGTCCTCCTCTTCTGAATGCCTAGTGCTTGTCCATTAGCCTACCTGTCTGTTCTCATGCCAGTACCACCCTGCTTGAGCTCCCTGGTGGCTCAGATGGTAAGGAATCTGCCTGCGATGCAGGAGACCCAGGTTCGATTCCTGGGTCAGGAAGATCCCCTGGAGGAGGGCATGGCAACCCATCCAGTATTCTTGCCTGGAAAATTCCAGGGACAGAGGAGCTACATACAGTCCATGGGGCCGCAAAGAGTCAAACACGACTGAGCGACGAACACTTGAACTTCACTTTCACCGCCCTGTTTGATAACGATAGCTTGTGAAACGTATGGGTCTTCCAACTTTCTTTGTGTCCAATATGGCTGTGTCTGTTCCAAGTCCTTTGTAATTCCACATGAATTTGGGGATAGTCTTTTCCACTTCTGCAGAAACAGCTGTACGCGTTTCCACCGAGATTGCAGTAAATCTGTAGATCACGTTGAGGAGCACTGAGGGATCGCAGAGTCAGACGCCACCGAGCGACTGACTAACACTTTCATTTCAGCGACTGACTAGCACGTTTTGCTTGTACTCTGTAACTTTGCCAAAGTTGTTTATTAGCTCTGATAGTGACTTTGTGAATCCATCAGCATTCTCTACATATGGGATCATGCCATCTGTGAAGAGAGGAGCTTGTTTCTTCCTTTCCTTGTTTTTCTTCCTACCTGAGGCTCTGGCTAGCACTTCCAGTAGAATGGTGAACAGTGATAGAAGCAGACAGGTTGTCCTCCGAGGTGGTCGTTGCTCAGTTTTTTGGCCTCGACTGTCATGTTTCTCCCTTGGCAGCTGAGACAGCTCTGAGCTCAGATGGACAGAGACCAGCACCTCACCTCAGTCCTTGCTGCAGCTCCCGACAGGTTCAGTTCAGTTTGGTTGCTCAGTTGTGTCTGACTCTTTGCGACCCCATGGACTGCAGCACGCCAGGCCTCCCTGACTATCACCAACTCTCAGAGTCCATCCAAACCCATGTCCATTGAGTCAGTGATGCCATCCAACCATCTCATCCTTTGTCGTCCCCTTCTTCTCCCACTCTTAATCTTTCCTAGCATCAGGGTCTTTTCAAATGAGTCAGCTCTTCACATCACGTGGCCAAAACATTGGAGCTTCAGCTTCAACAGCAGTCCTTCCAGTAAACACCCAGGACTGATCTCCTTTAGGATGGACTGGTTGGATCTCCTTGCAGTCAAGGGACTCTCAAGAGTCTTCTCTACCACCACATTTCAAAAGCATCAATTCCTCTGTGCTCAGCTTTCTTCACAGTCCAACTCTCACACCAATACATGACTACTGGAAAAACCATAACCTTGACTAGATGGACCTTTGTTGTCAAAGTAATGTCTCTGCTTTTTAATATGCTCTCTAGGCTGGTCATAACTTTCCTTCCAAAGAGTAAGTATCTTTTAATTTCATGGCTGCAATCACCATCTGCAGTGATTTTGGAGGCCCCCCCCCAACCAAATAAGGTCAGCCACTATTTCCATTGTTTCCCCATCTATTTCCCACAAAGTGATGGGACCAGATGCCATGATCTTCGTTTTCTGAATGTTGAGCTTTAAGCCAACTTTTTCACTCTCCTCTTTCACTTTTATCAAGAGGCTCTTTAGTTCTTCTTCACTTTCTGCCATAAGGATGGTNGATGGACCTTTGTTGGCAAAGTAATGTCTCTGCTTTTTAATATGCTCTCTAGGCTGGTCATAACTTTCCTTCCAAAGAGTAAGTATCTTTTAATTTCATGGCTGCAATCACCATCTGCAGTGATTTTGGAGGCCCCCCCCCAACCAAATAAGGTCAGCCACTATTTCCATTGTTTCCCCATCTATTTCCCACAAAGTGATGGGACCAGATGCCATGATCTTTGTTTTCTGAATGTTGAGCTTTAAGCCAACTTTTTCACTCTCCTCTTTCACTTTTATCAAGAGGCTCTTTAGTTCTTCTTCACTTTCTGCCATAAGGATGGTTTTATCTGCATATCTGAGGTTATTGATGTTTCTCCCAGCAATCTTGTACTTCATCCAGCCTAGCATTTTGCATGATGTACTCTGCATATAAGTTAAATAAGCAGGGTGACAATATACAGCCTTGATGTACTCCTTTCCCTATTTGGAACCAGTCTGTTGTTTCCTGTCCAGTTCTGTTGCTTCCTGACCTGCATACAGATTTCTCAAGAGGCAGGTGAAGTGGTCTGGTATTCCCATCTCTTTCACAGTTTTCCACAGTTTATTGTGATCCACACAGTCAAAGGCTTTGGCATAATCAATAAAGCAGAAATAGATGATTTTCTGGAACTCTCTTGCTTTTTTGATGATCCAGCGGATGTTGGCAATTTGATCTCTGGTTCCTCTGCCTTTTCTAAAACCAGCTTGAACATCTGGCAGTTCACAGTTCACGTATTCCTGAAGACTGGCTTGGAGAATTTCGAGCATTACTTTACTAGGGTGTGACATGTGTGCATTTGTACAGTAGTTTGAGCATTGTTTGGCATTGCCTTTCTTTGGGATTGGAATGAAAACTGGCCTTTTCATTTCAAAACCTGACGGATTATGACAGACATATTTGGGAGCCAGGGGCCAGTATCCCACAGCGGGACGCAGGCACTGTCTTCAAGTCTGATGCTAAGCTGGTTGGAGGGCAGGGAGATGGTCAATAAAAATGTCTCAGTGGTTTCCTGCTTTCCCCACTGTGTTCTTGACTGAGCTAAATCCCAGCTAATTTCCCACACTTCTCAGTTGATTCCAGCAACTTTTGCTTGCGTTTCTGATGTTTCTCTGCAGGGACGGGCCCTCACTCTGCCTCTGTTCCATCTTCTGAGACATCCCAGTTTGGCACTGTTTTAACACGTACAATGACAACTTTGGTCATAATAACGTTCTACAATATAAGAGCGCTAAAAGTCAGGTTTTTTTAGCCAAACGACTAGCCTCTTTTCTGATTCAGTATTTAAGGTTTTATTTTGTCTCTGGAGATGCCAGCAATTGAGTGCTAATTTATCTTTTCCTCAGCTGTAGACTAACAACACATCCAAAGAAAGCACATTTCCTTTTGCGTTGCTGGCTCTTTTCTGTAGGTTAAACACGGGTGATGGGTCTCAGTTAATCGGAGGCCTCGCGCTGGTCACTCGGGCCTTCAGGTGGACACCCCTCCCTGTGTTTGGGGTTCCTGAGACCGCTGGAGGTCGTTACGCACAAGCGGCCACTGCTGTTACGGTAATGCTCCCAAGAGCACAGGACCTCAGTGAGTTATGCGAAGACGAGGACAGCCGTGTTGTGCTGGCATTTAAACAACTAGGCGACGCTTTCGACAGAAAACTTGGGAGAAAAGAAAGGCCCTGACTGTGTCCAGTTCTCCTGAGCCCTGGGCACCTGGGAAACTCAGCTGGCCCAGATGCCCCCTTGTGTGTCAGGGGTCACCACCCCTTACCACCTGGCCAAGATGGGGCTTGTAGCGACTCCTCCTTACCACGACCATCCGCAACATGCCCTCCAGACTCTGCTGCTTCGTCTCATGTAGGATGAGCTGGACTGATTCCCCTGATGACCAACCGGACAAACATTTGCTACAGGGATTTGTCTTCTCCTGCCCACCCCACAGGTCCCTGAACTATATAACCCACCTTCAGGCTCCTGCTAAAAGCTGCCTGGAGGGGATCCAAGATCTGTCCCCACCCAGCCCCTGTGAGGGTCACTGTGAGGTCAGTGGTGCCATCACACCACGTCCCCCACTCCCACACTGATCCTCTCCAGCCTCCTGTACTAACCCTGTGAATCAAAGCTGTTTCCTGCTGACCATTGAGACCCTGCACACCCATGGTCAGCGTCTTCCCTTTGTGTTTGCCTCCTCCACTTACTACGGTAAAATCTGCTTACCTAAGTCCAGAGGTTTTTTTTTTNGTGATCACACCATTGTAATTATATGGGTCATGAAGATCTTTTTTGTAAGTTCTTCTGTGTATTCTTGCCACCTCTTCTTAATATCTTCTGCTTCTGTTAGGTCCAGACCTTTTCTCTCCTTTATTGAGCCCATCTTTGCATGAAATGTTCCCTTGGTATCTCTAATTTTTGTACTTAATTACAAATACAGCTTTAGAGTTTATTGTTGTCTGACTGTTGCCTTTTAAGTGGTTTAAAAAAACCACTCTTTTGAGAAGTTTGTAGTGCTTTGACATTTTCTGCTTGACTCCATATGCTGTGTAATTGCCGCAGTGTGAGGTGGCCAGGGCAGTGGGGATGGCAGAGGGAGAGTTTCTTTGGAAGCTGTGAAAGCATTTGGCCTTTCAGTTTCTTCAGATGCTAAAAAAATGCTGAAGCACACCTCCTGGGGGGAAAGGCGCTAAGAAATACTTCTTAGGCACCTCCATTTGATGCAGAAAGCAGAGGGTTATTTTTACTTGATGGGTCTCATTTTGGTGTATATCTTTTCACTTGAGCATATCTACTTTGAAGGTAATATATTTGCATACAAATTCAAAAATGGGAATCAATACTTAAATGATTGAAGTAAAACTAGTCCTTTGAGAAAGTATACATGACTTCTGGAGAAATGTTAAAAATATGTGGGTCATACTTACATGGATTGCACTATACAGTCTGTAAGCAAAATAGGCTGGTTTGTCTCGAATACAGAGAACTAGGAAAAAACAGAGAGAAAAGAAGAAAGTTTGAGAGTAACAGTACATATTCTTTTTCAAAATTTGGGAAACGATGAGAATGCTTTTTTTTTCCCCCAGTTATAATCCTGGAAAACTGATATTTTGTGAGTTCTCTGTGGGATCCCTCATTGTACACAATATTACAATGTCAACATTTCAAACAGTGGTAAAACCGTAACCTCTTTACAAGGGAAGGAAATTAGCATGTATGCAATGAATTTAAAGATGTGAGATCCCAGTGACCTGAGAAGTCAAAGTTTCCTACTGTGAACACTGACCGCTCTTAGGAAGAGTATAGATTCATGAAAGGCATCAGCTTGCCATTGTATCAGGAGCTGATGTATTTTTTCTCTACAGAGAATGCAGAGAAATGTCTTGTCTCAATAATTAAATTCAAGGGAAACTAACTCAGTCACTTTAATTCAATTGAACACATCTTTATGTCAGTCAGAGCTACTCGACACTTGATGTATTAAGTAAATTGTTACTCACCAGTTGCTACTAGCAGCTTTCGAAAGTATCCATCGTAACATTCATTAATGGCATCTACTATGTCTTGCCCAGAAATATTTTGAAATTCCTGGAAAACTTTAACAAATTGATTCAAAGGAGATTATTATGAATATTATACATTTTAAATGTAGGTATTGATTTGACTGCTTATACACAGGAAGGCAAATAAAGTGTAGGTATATGCAAATAAGTGTTGGGTTGGAGTGGGCAACCTTTTAAATTATTATAGACTTCTGTGTGTTATGGATAGTAGAAAAAAAAAGTATTGTAAAAAAAAAAAGAGAAACAGGGACTTTCCTAGTGGTCCAGTGGCTAGGACTCCAGCTCCACTCCATGGGATGCGGGTTTGATCCCTCGTCAGGGAAGTAAGATCCCTCATGCCACGTGGTGCGGCCAAAAAAAAAAAAAAAAAAAAAAAACAAAACAGTTAAAAAACAAGAGAAATATAAAAGTATCCAGCAGTTTGGGGAAAGCCAAAGAAAGCACCTTTAAAACCAATATGGCAGCTTTGTGTGAATCACAATTTCAGTAACAATGACCTTGGGTCCTTCCAGACTTATTAACCTATGTTCAGCATATTCTGTTTAAGACAACACGTGATGCACTGAACAGGACACAGCTGATACATGTAAGTTCTTCACCAAAACCAGAGATGGCTTTCAAAGGTTTAGTATTGAAAGGTTGTTGTTGTTCAGTCGCTGAGTCACGTCTGACTCTTTGCAACCCCAGGAACTGCTATAATTCAGTTACTGGAAGAATAAAATTCTACAGAAACTTCCTTCCTTAGCAGTGTTAATGGATGAGGCATGTCTGTACAAACACAATCTAAATTAGGTGCCTTGAGAGAACCGGCTTTCCTCTATTTGTAACACCCCCTTCCCCAAGTTACCTACTTGCTTCTTACTGAATAATCGGAGAGGAGCTATAAAGGAGGAGGGTGTTACCCAGGCACAGCTGCTGGTAGCTCTTGTTACACAGCATCAATTGCAGAAGCGTCTTGTGCTCCCCTGTCCTCTGCTGGCAGGCCTCCCACAGCACCTGAAACGCCACAGGGCCACCCGGTAGCACCACAGCCCCGGGCTGCCGGACAAAACCCCCACAGCTGCCCCGGCGCTGGTCCTAGTTACCATCGCATCCTGAGTGGCCGCGGCTGGGTCTGTGTATCCTTCCTCCCTGGTTCCCTGGGAAGCAAGCACAGGTTTCCCTTGTAAGTGTCCTTTGTTTTTAAATTGGAACACGGGTGATTTTTCATACTGTTCATGTTCATAGGATTCTTGCAGCAAGAATCCTGCAGTGGTTTGCCCATTCCCTCCTCCAGGGGACCGCATTTTGTCAGAACTCTCCACTGTCATCCGTCCGTGAAGCTCCAATACTTTGGCCACCTGATGTGAAGAGCTGACTCATTTGAAAAGATCCTGATGCTGGGAAAGATTCAGGGCAGGATGAGAATGGGGCGACAGGGGATGAGATGTTTGGATGGCATCACCGACTCAATGGACATGGGTTTGAGCAAACTCTGGGAAGGACAGGGGACCCTGGTGTGCTACAGTTCATGGTGCTGCAAACGGTTGGATGCGACATGGCAACTGAACAGCAGCAATAGTTAAAATGTTGTGTTAGTCTCTGCTGTATAGCAGAGTGAACCAGCCACGTATACACTCCTCTTGGACATAGGATAACTGGGTGACAAGCCTTTGAACCACCAAACACACTGGAGATTCCTAAGAAAGTGCTATCCCTGGTTAGAGCTACTCTGCATTTCTTGGATACTTTATAAAATGCTGGTCTTTTAAAAAAACGTGGGCACTTTTCGTTTTTTCTTTGCAGCCATGGTAATCTTTCAAAGGAGTTGATGAGCTTTTCACTTCACCAGCCCTCTGTGCGGTATCTTCTCCCTCCAAACAGCGTCTGCTGCCTGGCCGGCTGGTAGAGACAGGATTTAATGTCGTCAGGAGGAAAACGCACAAGGAAAGCATGAGTTAGTAATGGACCTCTGACGCGGAACATCACACATAGGCAGCAGGAAAATAATCATGAAATCCAGAGTTTGTGCAGTGAGAAGAGAGTATTTTTTGGATTTGTTTCACTCCTGCCTCTTTATCATATAAGGAAAGAACAGACACGGCCAAGCTGACCTAAGAGGACGTTTCGAACAGGAGGGAAGGCGGGCTCACCAGTGCAAGGTCCTCTGGTCCCTGAGGGTCATGAGGACACAGAGGAAAGAGGTGGGAGAGACGTGTGATGACCCAGTTTATCTCACGCTTCCTTTGGGAGACCTGAAGGAAACATGCTTTTGGAACTTTGTGGGAATACTGAGTACCCTGTCTTTTGCTCTTCCTGTTTTTTGGACTCTGCAAATGAACTCAGTGACACAGGACAGGGCAGGGGGCCCTGAAGACACCTCTGTGCATTCTCTCCGTCGGGGAGTCCCGTGAAGGATCCCAAGTGTCTCACCCGCTCCTGATGGAGTGCCCTGACTGCTGGCTGAGAAGCACACAGGGGAGCCTGGCAGGTGGAGGGGCTTATGGCCACAGCAGGCAGACCCTTCTGGCAGCCCGGGGCCATGAGGCGGACCACAGTGGCTGGAACTGTGTGGGGGACACAGCTGGACATGAGGCGATTCTTCAGTGAGAGCAGAGGTGAGGCCAGACCATCATCAGAGGTTACCTGCTTCTGACCAAACTGAAACAGAGGAAGGGCTATACATTAACCAGCTGAGACACATCTTCTCAGTGGAATTTGCTCTGACTGAGCTGTGGCCCCTCTTAACTGACCCACCATCCCCTCCCCTGTTGTATTCTTCATCAGCTAACATGCCAGGAAATGCACCGATTTATTAGCTTTCTCCTGTTTGAATCTCCCCACTAAAATGCAAGCTTCTTAAGATTGGGGTCTTTGCCTCTTTTGATAATTCCCAGTCGTCCTTGGCACACTGAAGGCTTTTGATGAATACTCACTGAATCAATACTACACGAAGGAAGGAAAGATAAATACCTTCGCTGTCGCAGAAGTTAAACATCAGTTAGTAGAGATGGGAAGATTTTCTGGATCACTGAAGTGTTTTTAGTGATTTCCAATCACACGATGTAGCTAAGTTGTGAGACATATTTAAGAATTTTCTGCAGTTCTGTGCATCTGATTTTTTTTTTTTTTGAGAGGTAAGACTTTTGGACATTTAACTTGAAATGGGGCCCATCTGTGTACTTCTTTGTGCAATTAATTGCCAAAAGCACTTTAAGCAGATGGGTAGATTAAGAAAATGTCAGTCAGCTAATGTGTGATGTAGCTTTTCCCAACAAGCAGATTTGGTCACATAAAAAGCCTACGTTAAGACAGTAGCCTGTTAGGGGATGCCAATGCCAGAGAAATGGCATAAGCAGGCATTTGAGTTAGGAATAGAATAAAGTCGTGACAGGAAGACATGAAAGGGGTTCAAGTCCAGCCAGAAGAGTCGGAAGCAAACACAGTGGCTGCAGCTGGTCCCGGGGGCTGCAGGTAGTGGGGCGCCGGAGGCCCCAGGGCAGCCGCCTGGGGAGCAGCGCAGGGGACTCCTGGCAGATGACCCTCTTCCTCTCCGTGGAGATGCTTGTCATCTGTGTGTGATCATGCATGTGGATCAAGTAACCTCTAAGTGACTAATTCTGCATTATCTGACGGATCATTAGATCTCCTGTAAGTCTGGTTTAATAGAAGCAGGGCAGAGGAAGTGATGTGAGTAAGTTCAGTGATCGGCATTCATTTTCAAGAAGAATGTGTTCTGACTGAGTGGTTTTCTTATTAGAAACAGCCCTGTTGGAAAATTATTTGTAGATTAAGTAAAAGCACTTCTTTTCCAGAAAATACGACAATAATTTAAACACTTCACGTTTCATGAATACCTTCAAGCTTCCAATCCCCACTCTCTATTAATTCACAAAAAAACCCAAGTGTGTCGGAAGGTCCATGGACAGTCTTTCTTTTGATTCTCAAAGTGAAGTTGCAGAGGGAGGAGGCGGATATGATTTTACTGTTGGAGAATTTTCGAACATGGGCACAGGGAGGGACCAGAGAGAAGAATGGTTTCATGACCCTTAATTTACAGAGTATGTCTCTGGAATCTCAAGAAAGCAAAATGATAAGCCCAAGGAAACACACTGACTTAGAGCAGAGTTGAGAGGAAAAGATCCATAGATAATACCTGCTTGTTTTACAAACAATGTCTCTCATCTCTCTCTGCTCTCTACCTCTCTGCTTTCCATCATCATGTATCTAAGGGATCTAGTATATATATTTACCTGTCATCTGTATTTCTATTTTCTACCAATCATCATCTATTTTATTGGGCTCCAAAATCCCTGCCGGTGGAGACTGCAACCAAGAAATTAAAAGATGCTTCCTCCTTGGAAGAAAAGCTATGACAAACCTCGATAGCATATTAAAAAGCAGAAATGTTACTTTGCTGATGAAGGTCCATAGAATCAAACGTATGGTTTTTCCAGTAGTCATGTATGCATGTGAGAGTTGGCCCATAACGAAGGCTGAGGGCTGAAGAACTGATGCTTTTTTTTAAAATATAGATTTATTTATTTTAATTGGAGGCTAAAGCACTGATGCTTTTGAACTGTGGTGTTGGAGAAGACTCTTGAGAGTCCCTTGGACTGCAAGGAGATCCAACCAGTCAATCCTAAAGGAAATCGATCCTGAATATTCATTGGAAGGACTGATGCTGAAGCTGAAACTCCAATACTTTGGCCACCTGATGTGAAGAACTGACTCATTGAAAAAGACCCTGATGCTGGGAAAGATTGAAGGTGGGAGGAGAAGGGGATGACAGAGGATGAGATGGTTGGATGGCATCACCGACTCAATGGACATAAGTTTGAGTAAACTCTGGAAGTTAGTGATGGACAGGGAGGTACATGGGGTCCCAAAGAGTCAGACACGACTGAGTGGCTGAACTGAACTGGACGGATTTCATTGGAAGAACTGATGTTGAAGCTGAAGCTCCAACACTTTGGTCACCTGATGCAAAGATCTGAGTCACTGGAAAAGACCCTGATGCTGCGAAATACTGAAGGCGGGAGGAATAGGGGATNGACTCCATGCACATGAGTTTGAGCAAGCTCTGGGAATTGGTGCTGGACAGGGAAGCCTGGAGTGCTACAGTCCATGGGGTTCTAAAGAGTCGACATGACTGAATGACTGAACTGACCTGAGGTTATAAAACTCCCTAGAATTGTAATAATATAACAAGTAAGGTTCAAAAATATATAAATCTGAAAAGAGTGTTATAACATAGGAAATGCAAACCTACAGTTATTATGGTATATTTTAACAGATCTTGCTCAGAAACAGATTAAGTAACTGAAAATTATTTAGGGTATTAGGGGTTTGAGGAATAAAAATAGCAAGTTGACTTTATATATATATATATATATATATATATATAGTTATTTTTAATAATCAGACAATATACATTCTTTTTAAGCACACAGAAAACAGTTACATGAACTTTTCTCCTATTAGACTCAAAGACAGTCATCAAAAGTTACTACAACTCATAATAATAATTAAATAAAATTAAACAGAAACAATAGAAAAAAACAAAATATCCATATATTTGATACAAAAACAACTCACTTCAAAATAATTTGTGGGTAAAGAGGAAATTCTAATGAAAAAATAAAATTTTACAACTGACCAATAGTATCACAAGTGCTATCATACTGAAACATACAGAGAGCAGTTAAATTAGAGTTTGGGAGATTTATAGACTCACATTCATATATTTGAAAACAAATAAGGGAAAGAAAAGAATCTTAGGCATTTGAATAAAGAAGCTAGAAACAAGACAAGGAATAAATAANGGTAAAGAGGAAATTCTAATGAAAAAATAAAATTTTACAACTGACCAATAGTATCACAAGTGCTATCATACTGAAACATACAGAGAGCAGTTAAATTAGAGTTTGGGAGATTTATAGACTCACATTCATATATTTGAAAACAAATAAGGGAAAGAAAAGAATCTTAGGCATTTGAATAAAGAAGCTAGAAACAAGACAAGGAATAAATAAGAAGAGAAATAGAAAGAAGTAAGAAGTAAATATTAAAGGAGAATTTAATCAAATAGTAAAGAAATTAATAAAATAGCAAGGTCCATTAATAAGGGGGAAGAAAGCAAAACTAAATAATACTAGGAACAAAGAGACCTAGAAGTGATGACAATAATTCAACAAGAAACAAGAAAATATCAAGAATTGTTATTCACTTTGTTAGATATGATAAAGATGTGGTGAATGGAAAAAAGGAACAAAAGACAGTGTTATCAATTAAACATGCATATGAAATGGTCACTATTTCCAGGATTTCCACTAAAATACCTGGAAGACATAAGGAAAGAAGGAAAAAGAAAGGAAAGAAAATAAAGGAAAAGTGAGAGGGATAATGATAAATGTGACAAGACTGGCAAAAATATAATTGCTAAAACTTAGGGTTTGTTGGGGCTTCCNGAAATGGCATAAGCAGGCATTTGAGTTAGGAATAGAATAAAGTCGTGACAGGAAGACATGAAAGGGGTTCAAGTCCAGCCAGAAGAGTCGGAAGCAAACACAGTGGCTGCAGCTGGTCCCGGGGGCTGCAGGTAGTGGGGCGCCGGAGGCCCCAGGGCAGCCGCCTGGGGAGCAGCGCAGGGGACTCCTGGCAGATGACCCTCTTCCTCTCCGTGGAGATGCTTGTCATCTGTGTGTGATCATGCATGTGGATCAAGTAACCTCTAAGTGACTAATTCTGCATTATCTGACGGATCATTAGATCTCCTGTAAGTCTGGTTTAATAGAAGCAGGGCAGAGGAAGTGATGTGAGTAAGTTCAGTGATCGGCATTCATTTTCAAGAAGAATGTGTTCTGACTGAGTGGTTTTCTTATTAGAAACAGCCCTGTTGGAAAATTATTTGTAGATTAAGTAAAAGCACTTCTTTTCCAGAAAATACGACAATAATTTAAACACTTCACGTTTCATGAATACCTTCAAGCTTCCAATCCCCACTCTCTATTAATTCACAAAAAAACCCAAGTGTGTCGGAAGGTCCATGGACAGTCTTTCTTTTGATTCTCAAAGTGAAGTTGCAGAGGGAGGAGGCGGATATGATTTTACTGTTGGAGAATTTTCGAACATGGGCACAGGGAGGGACCAGAGAGAAGAATGGTTTCATGACCCTTAATTTACAGAGTATGTCTCTGGAATCTCAAGAAAGCAAAATGATAAGCCCAAGGAAACACACTGACTTAGAGCAGAGTTGAGAGGAAAAGATCCATAGATAATACCTGCTTGTTTTACAAACAATGTCTCTCATCTCTCTCTGCTCTCTACCTCTCTGCTTTCCATCATCATGTATCTAAGGGATCTAGTATATATATTTACCTGTCATCTGTATTTCTATTTTCTACCAATCATCATCTATTTTATTGGGCTCCAAAATCCCTGCCGGTGGAGACTGCAACCAAGAAATTAAAAGATGCTTCCTCCTTGGAAGAAAAGCTATGACAAACCTCGATAGCATATTAAAAAGCAGAAATGTTACTTTGCTGATGAAGGTCCATAGAATCAAACGTATGGTTTTTCCAGTAGTCATGTATGCATGTGAGAGTTGGCCCATAACGAAGGCTGAGGGCTGAAGAACTGATGCTTTTTTTTAAAATATAGATTTATTTATTTTAATTGGAGGCTAAAGCACTGATGCTTTTGAACTGTGGTGTTGGAGAAGACTCTTGAGAGTCCCTTGGACTGCAAGGAGATCCAACCAGTCAATCCTAAAGGAAATCGATCCTGAATATTCATTGGAAGGACTGATGCTGAAGCTGAAACTCCAATACTTTGGCCACCTGATGTGAAGAACTGACTCATTGAAAAAGACCCTGATGCTGGGAAAGATTGAAGGTGGGAGGAGAAGGGGATGACAGAGGATGAGATGGTTGGATGGCATCACCGACTCAATGGACATAAGTTTGAGTAAACTCTGGAAGTTAGTGATGGACAGGGAGGTACATGGGGTCCCAAAGAGTCAGACACGACTGAGTGGCTGAACTGAACTGGACGGATTTCATTGGAAGAACTGATGTTGAAGCTGAAGCTCCAACACTTTGGTCACCTGATGCAAAGATCTGAGTCACTGGAAAAGACCCTGATGCTGCGAAATACTGAAGGCGGGAGGAATAGGGGATGACAGAGGATGAGATGGCTGGATGGGGCATCACTGACTCAATGGACATGGGTTTGAGCGTGAGTCTACTTTCCATGGACCATTTATCATCGGCCATCATCTGTCTAAGGAGTCTACCTAATCTATCTATCGTCTGTCTATGGAGAGAACTTGAGGCAGAGAGAACAAGGATCCCAACTGGGGGAGAGAAGGGCCTTGGTCCTGTGACAGCCTCTCAGCTGGTTGTTTCACTTGTCTCAGCTACCATCTACTCACAGTTTCACAAACCTGTAGGATGCAATTCCATTTCCTTTCTGTGACTATCTAGACAGATTCTCTGGCATGGGATGTACAAGAGTTCATGGTCAGTGGACATGCTGGACTTCATCAGTTCCCTAACTCACTTTTCATATTTTTCCAGTTCTCTAAGCTTATTGATTCAAATCCTAAACTAGGAGTTCCAAAATGAGTCACGAGTATAGACAACAGAAGCCAGTGGTCAAATTTAAAAATTTATGAGAAATTGTACATTTTACTAAGCATTACACAGGACTCCTGATCTTGAAAAAGACTATTAGTAAAGGATATTATACTATGTCTTTTATAAGTTTCTTATATCCAATTTCAATTGTGAGTTAAGTAACTTCTGTAAAATCTGTATTATACTCATAAGGTATGTTTTACATTTTAAGGGAAATATACTGTGAAACCTCCTAAATACATAATATTTAAGTACACATTATTAATTTTCCTTGGCTTCTTATAAAATCTAGAACTCTCCTCATTTTTGATATTCTATGTTGAAAGGACAGTTTTAATGCTCTGCAAAGCTATTTTAAGGTTAAACACACACACAGTTAAGTTCCAACTCTAGAAATTGAACTTCAGAAGTAATACTTTATCCTGTAAAGTCATAATCAAAATCAGATGAAACAGTGATAAAACAAATTGTGTGTGATTTCAAAATATGTATGTCTATACAGATAATGTTATTGCATATACATGTGTACTCTATAAAAAATAAAGCATTATTGTTTAATTTCAGGAAAAAGGAACTGCGGTTTTGCCAAGGGAAAACACTGTGCACTGATTTTTTCCCTTTGTGACTTATTTTCTCTCGTGTTTAATTTTCAGAACTGTGTGTTTTTCCTGAAATATAGAGCATTTGCTTTACAAAAGTCCTCATCCTTGGGTATCAGTCACTTTTAGGTGCTTTGTAGCTCAGCCTTTGAAGAAGGGCAGAGATTCTGAGAGGCAGCACACTTATCACTGGGATTTCACCAAACAGAAACAGATGTGGAGAGGAGTTAGGCGAGGTGGAAACAATCCCGTTTAACATTGTGCTTCCCTGTTTTCAGGCTGGGCTCTCGCTCAGCGGACGTGAGGGTCGGCCCAGCCACAGGGCCCGTCTGAGCTTCCAGGGAGGAGGAGCCATCAGCACGCTTCCCTCCGCTGGCTCTGAGCTGCAGACCAGCAGTTATCTTTGGGGTTTTGCCTTAAGTTTTTTGTTGTTGGTGTTTAGTTGATTTATAACGTTGTGCTAATTTCAGGTGTATAGCAAAGTGATTCAGTTAGACGTATATACATATCAAAAAGATACATGCACCCCAGTGTTCACTGCAGCACCAGACACAACAGCCAGGACGTGGAAACACCCTAAATGTCCATCAACAGATGAATGGATAAAGAAGGTGTGGTGCATAGACATAATGGAACACTACTCAGCCATAAAAATGATGAAATAATGCCATTTGCAGCAACGTGGATGGAATTAGAGGCTGTCATACTGAGTGGAGTTAAGTCAGAGAAGGACAAATATCGCATGATATCACTTATATGTGGGATGCTAAAAAATGGTACGAATAAACTTATTTACAAAACAGGTACCATGTTACTGTGGGATGTGCTGGGGATCAACTGTGGACCAGAGAGAAAAGAAGCCAGACTTGGAAGGAGAGTCTGGGCTGAGATATAGCCCTAGTGGAATACAAAATAGTCCTTACGAAATGCATTTTTACCCTACTTATATTTTTCTTTAACAAAGTGAAATACATTTCTGTTTGGATACTAAGAAAATAAAGATATATTTGCCCTTAGATGTAACTCGTGGATTTATAGCAGCACTGTTGTCTTTATTCTGTTGGGGCATTACTAACACCAACATGGATTTCTGACTGGAAACTATCGTTTTAATTTACATTATGGAGTGTCGGTCCTAGAAAGCCAAGAAATGATGACCCTTCTAAGTGGAGAGAATCTTGTAACCAATCTTACAACATTTATAAGTTAGAAAATATTCGATTGACGGTTTGCCAAATGAGATTATTTTTAATATTAATAATGATTATTGAAAACTTTTTTCACATAAAAAGACTCAACTTCTGTCACAAATTTAAATAGGCGTATAACTCAATTGGTAAAGAATCCACCTGCATGCAGGATACCACAGTTCAATTCTGGTGGGATGATCTGCTGGAGAAGGGATAGGCTGCCCACTCCAGTATTCCTGGGCTTCCCTGTGGTTCAGCTGGTAAAGAATCTGCCTGCAATGCAGGAGATCTGGGTTCGATCCCTGGGTTGGGAAGATGCCCTGGAGAAGGGAAAGGCTACCCACTCCAGTATTCTGGCCTGGAGCATTCTATGGACTGCAAGTCAATGGGGTCACAGAGTCAGAAATGACTGAGCTGCTTATTAGTATTTATTATTATTTCCACAGCAGCTCACACAGAAGCCTCCTGTTGGGCAAGGTAAAGCCAAGCTCTGAGTTCTCTGTTGATGTTATCATCCCAGAGAGTAGAATCTCTGAAGGTGAAAAGACAGCCTTCGGAATGGGAGAAAATCATAGCAGATGAAGCAATGGACAAACAACTAATCTCAAAAATATACAAGCAACTCCTGCAGCTCAATTCCAGAAAAATAAACGACCCAATCAAAAAATGGGCCAAAGAACTAAACAGACATTTTTCCAAAGAAGACATACGGATGGCTAACAAACACATGAAAAGATGCTCACCTTCACTCATTATCAGAGAAATGCAAATCAAAACCACAATGAGGAACCATTTCATGCCAGTCAGAATGGCTGCAATCCAAAAGTCTACAAGCAATAAATGCTGGAGAGGGTTGGAGAAAAGGGAACCCTCCTACACTGTTGGTGGGAATGCAAACTAGTACAGCCACTATGGAGAACAGTGTGGAGATTCCTTAAAAAACTGGAAATAGAACTGCCTTATAACCCAGCAATCCCACTGCTGGGCATAGACACCGAGGAAACCAGAATTGAAAGAGATGCGTGTACCCCAGTGTTCATCGAAGCACTGTTTATAATAGCCAGGACATGGAAGCAACCTAGATGTCCATCAGCAGATGAATGGATAAGAAAGCTGTGGTACATATACACAATGGAGTATTACTCAGCCATCAAAAAGAATACATTTGAATCAGTTCTAATGAGGTGGATGGAACTGGAGCCAATTATACAGAGTGAAGTGAGCCAGAAAGAAAAACACCAATACAGTATACTGACACATATATATGGAATTTAGAAAGATGGTNGTGGAGATTCCTTAAAAAACTGGAAATAGAACTGCCTTATAACCCAGCAATCCCACTGCTGGGCATAGACACCGAGGAAACCAGAATTGAAAGAGATGCGTGTACCCCAGTGTTCATCGAAGCACTGTTTATAATAGCCAGGACATGGAAGCAACCTAGATGTCCATCAGCAGACGAATGGATAAGAAAGCTGTGGTACATATACACAATGGAGTATTACTCAGCCATTTAAAAGGAATACATTTGAATCAGTTCTAATGAGGTGGATGAAACTGGAGCCGATTATACAGAGTGAAGTAGCCAGAAAGAAAAACATCAATACGGTATACTTAACACATATATATGGAATTTAGAAAGATGGTAATGATAACCCTGTATGTAAGACAGCAAAAGAGACACAGATGTATAGAACAGACTTTTGGACTCTGTGGGAGAGGAAGAGGGTGGGATGATTTGGGAGACTGGCATTGAAACATGTATAATATAATACAAGAAAAGAATCGCCAGTCCAGGTTCGATGCATGATGCTGGATGCTTGGGACTGGTGCACTGGCATGACCCAGAGGGATGGGATGGGGAGGGAGGAGGGAGGGGGGTTCAGGATGTGGAACACGTGTATACCTGTGGCAGATTCATGTTGATGTATGGAAAACCAATACAATATTGTAAAGTAATTAATCTCCAATTAAATTTATATTAAAAAATAAAACTGACAGTAACTTGGGCCCAGAAAAAGTTTAAAAAATTAAAATTCTTGGTGCTTGGCAATGAATGAAATTCTCAGTTGGTGTTAAAATCAGGCTGATGTATTTATTCATTTTTTAACTAAATGATACCAAATATTGTGAAGTACAATATGAAGCTTTTAATCACAATAAACACACATTTGATTGGATATGTGAAGCTACCCTGGATGAGAAAGATAACAAACTTGAAGATTAAGAAGGAAAATAAAGTAGGTATTTAAATTTGCACACTGCCATTGGTATTTTAAAGGAAAAAAAATCGTTACCAGTAGTTGTCTTCTCATTTTAACTCTTTTCTATACACAGACTAGTTCTAGCCAGGGTAGAAATAATTCTTAATTTCACCTTTCTCATGCAAAGTACTACATAAAACTGCCCATTTTTAAAAAACAAAGTTTTGTAGAATAAAAAAAAAAAATCTCCCAATCTAAAGATTTGAACCTGCAGTTTCAGAAAGAAAAATTAGTATGTGGCTATGGGTCTGTCTACCATGGAATTTCCTGGTGGCTCAGACAGCAAGGAATATGCCTCCAATGTGGGAGACACAGGTTTGATACTGGAGGAGGAAATGGCAACCCACTCCAGTATTTTTGCCTGGAGAATCCCATGGACAGAGGAGTCTGGTAATCTACGGTCCATAGGGTTGCAAAAGAGTTGGACATGACGGAATAACTAACACTGTCCCTATTTTCCAGAATGGGTGGGAGATTTTCTGTAGTTTTCCCTGACCTGATGTCCACTTGTTCTCTTTCATTCGGTAAATTCTATAACCTGGGCTGGAACATCAGGAATTCCATCCACTACTCCCTGCTAGAAGATGGCTGGTCAGCAATCTGACTAACGACACAGAGGGACAGTGGCAGCTTTGCTTGTCTAAATTCAAGCTTCTGGCTTCCTGCGCCATGTCATCAGACACCGAGGCTGTGTCTGAACAATTCGGTCAATACAAACTCAAGCAGAAGATGGAATTACAGACATAAAGAGCTGCTACGGAGGGCCCCCTGGTGGCTCAGATGGTGAAGAATCCCCCTGCAAAGCAGGAGAAACAGGTTTGATCCCTGGGTCGCAAAGATCCCCTGGAGAGGGAAATGAAAATTCACTGCAGTTTTCTTGCCTGGTTAATTCCATGGACAGAGGAGTCAGACATGACTGAATGATTAACACTTGTACTAAGGAGGGAAAACTAGTTTTTGTTTTCAATAAACCAGAATCTCTTAAAGTCATACGGGAGGCTCCTGGATCCCAGTTTCTTGTATTTCATCTGGTGGTTCTGACTGTTCACCAGCTGGGTGGCTCCTGGGTTCCTGATGCCTTAGATGGTGTGCACATTCTACTAATTGTAACTGTAATATTGTCAGTCTGTTGATTCTCTAATATATAATATATTATATATATATAATTATAATATATAATATATAATCAGCTATGCATTTATCTAAAACTATGATCATTTTCCTTAGAGTAGACTGTTTTGAGGACAGAGATGGTGTCTCATTCATATTTGTTTGTCTCTATATTCAACCCAACTTTCCATTGTAGTGCCTTGAATTTACTGGCATTCAGTAACTGTTATTACTGGAGTTTCCTGTCCTATTTTTTGAAAATGAAACATATTTTTCAGTAGTGCAAAGTGGAGCAAATCTAGGAATCTCCTACCTGGACCAAGCTCACGAGCATGTCTCTGAAGTGTCCTGAGGTCTCTGAGTAGATGTCCTCCTGCAGGTCACAGCTGTATTCTGGGGGAGAGCATGCCCACGTGGAAGGGTTAGTCACGACGGAACCGCACCTCCCTGTGTTCACAGAGGTCAGTCCTGCTCCCATAGGGTGGCATTTCTTGGTCTTCTACCACCTTCTACTCATGTGAGGCCCGTGAACAGTCCACCCAACAAAACTGATCCCAACGATAACACAGGCCCAAGTCTACTTTCTTGTAAAAATACTATCTCTATTCCAAAATTGAAAACCAACATTGATAATCATTTCACAGTCTGTAACCCTTAAAATTCAGGGCTCTGTCTTCTCTTTAGCCCACTGCCTGGTCCAGCGGTCCCCCAAGTCTTTGTCTCGTCTTAATATTTTCAGTGAAGGGTCTTAATTCTCTCCCCCAGGAAAGTCTTGTTTTTGTTTGAGCGCAGTGGAGCTGATTGTCTGAAACATTTTGTTCACACTCAATGTCACAATGATGCTATGGAACTTAAGGTCTTAAAGTTTTTTTGAATATGAAAGTCGTTAACCTTTCCGCTTTTAAAATGCATAAAAATCAGATTCGGAGGTGGATTCAGTGATTATGAGGTTTATGAAAAGTGAAGTTGTTGCCTATGTTTGTAGAATTCACTGAGTAATCATTACACTTTGCTTTGTTCTGTCTTCATAACTGTCCCTCTTGGGTGAGAGACAAGGTCTCCCTGAGCCACTGTCCGGAGTGCTCACTGTCCTAAAGTCCACCTTGTAGAAACTCATCATTATTTTCCTGGAAACTTTGCTTCACTAAATTATCTTGGGATGGCTTTGTTTTTAGTGCCCTAATCACCAACTCTACTCAGACAATTCATTAGTCTTGCGTAAGCGATATCTCACATGTGACTGTCTTAGATAATTCTTTAAAATATACAAGCTGGAATATTTTGCCTGTTATTTGAAAAATATAAAGGTTATAACGTGTAAAACATATGTGCAAACGTATATTTCCTTACGCAAATAGTAGGCTTCTCGCATCTGGAAAATTTCTCCGTTTGTTCTCGAAGCTAATATGTCGATGAGGCAGTTCTCATCAGTGCCTGCTCCCTGCAAGGACAGGACAAGAGACTCATGAGGCGCCTGCAAGGGGAGCAGCCCTGCAGTGAGCGGACCAGCCCTGGTGCTCCAAGGGGAGCGGAGGGCAGGCATGTGCGCAGGGTGAAGGTGGGCCTGCTTCCGTCTGGCTTCGGGATCTACTAGGTGTGTGGTTTTCAAGAAGATAGTGTCATCTGAAATGAGTTCCTTCATGAAATAAAACAGCACTGGCATCTCTAAATCGTGTGGGAAAAGACGTTTAAACAGCACTCATGACGCCTATTTTCTTGGCTGCTAGAATGTCAATTTTTAGGCAAACTGGTTCTTGATTCTGGGTCTCTAATTGCCCAAGAATGGTGCAGAGACCTCACTCCACCTCTTCCCAGGTGTGGAGTTTTGTACCATTTGCCTGAATATTTGGACTGGGTACTCTCTGAAGCCTCTTCCAGTCATAGGATATTCCTCCCTGATGGTGATTTGAAAGTCAACACACCTTTTTCAGAGAGCTTCAGAAATCCATACCATTTTATGAGACACTGAAAAAATACAACAGTTTCATCTAAACGTTGACCTAGGACTTTCTCCTTAGGTTTTCAGTTACATCATTTTGCAAGAGGTATGGACTGACATATGCAACACTTAAAAAGACAGTAGTTGAAATTCATATTTTATGTAAGGCCTGTGCTGGCCTACTGGTCTTCCCTGGTGGCTTAGCGGTAAAGAAACCACGGGTCAAGTAAGAGACACTGGCTTGATCCCTGAGTTGGGAAGATCCCTTCGAGAAGGAAATAGCAACCCATTACCGTATTCTTGCCTGGGAAACCCCATGGACAGAGGAGCCTGGAGTGCTACAGTCCATGGGATCACAAGGAGTCGGGCATGAGTTAGCGATTAAAACAAACAACGATGCTGGTTTGTGAATACGATAGCCATGTCCCCTAATTTTCTCCCTTTCCCTTTTCTTGTTCCCAGACGGGGAAAAATCAGGTCACTGGCAGGCATCCAATTGTACCCTTTCTACAGGTGTCTCATTCAGCATTTGGAAAGATCTGGAAAGATGTGAAAAGTCATCCATTCCCCTTCCGTAGCCAGCAAACCTCTGACAAATCTGTAGTCAGTTTCTTTCATGACGGGCCTGTAAGAAAGAATTGTTCTGATCCTTTAGAAGCAAGATTTTGCTACATTTGAGCAGTAGTGTTGGTAAAGGACTAATTTAGGGTCACAAAAATATAGATGTCATCTATGTTTTGCCTCTGCCTCGGCATTACTGACTCATTACTTTATGAGCCCAACTTATACAATAGTTTAAAGAGATTCACAAGAGTGCTAACATTTCCATGTAACATAGGAAGACAAACCAGCTGACGCTGCTGTTTCATCACTAAATCGTGTCCTACTTTTTGTGACCCCATGGACTGTAGCCTGCCAGGCTCCTCTGCCCATGGGATTCTCCAGGCAAGACTGCTGGAGTGGATTGCAATGCCCTCCTTGAGTTCTTCCGGATCCAGAAATTGAACATGTGCCTGCTTCATTGGCAGGTGAATTCTTTATCACTGAGCCATCAGGGAAGCTGAAAGCCATACTGGGGAAGAGAAAAATGCAAACAGCCCCCAAAGAACCTCATTTCCTCTTGGTAGCTCTGCACAGGGCCAGGTCGTGGGTCTGAGTCTGCTCAAAAGAAGAGTCAAGTGATGCTGCTGCTGGGCTATGGAGGCCTCCTCCTTTCATGACAACGCCCTCTCCCCAAGCGTTTCTCTTGTCTCTTCTTTGCTGACATGCCTCCTCCCCTCCCTGATCACACGTGGCAATATCACAGGCTGACCCGCTCTACCTTCATGGCATGCCACAGCTCGTGGGCGTCATACGAGGGTGGGGGGTACATGAGGCCGACCATGACGTCCTTGAAGTGATTGGAAAGCTTCTCCTTCAAGTCCTCAACCAGGTCCTGTGCAGGGAAAGCAAATACTTGCATTACACCACTTCGCAAGTTTGTGGGGAAAACGGGATAATTGCAGAACATCTTCTAGCAGGATTCCCTTCTCCTTGCCCCTTCACATAATAGCTAGTTTGGTTTGGGTTCACATGTGGTTACATGAGATGATGGACTTGAGCGTTTCAAAATGAGTGATGTCACCGAGGAAACCAGAATTGAAAGAGACATGTGTACCCCAATGTTCATCGCAGCACTGTTTATAATAGCCAGGACATGGAAGCAACCTAGATGTCCATCAGCAGATGAATGGATAAGAAAGCTGTGGTACATATACACAATGGAATATTACTCAGGCATTAAAAAGAATACATTTGAATCAGTTCTAATGAGGTGGATGAAACTGGAGCCAATTATACAGAGTGAAGTAAGCCAGAAAGAAAAACACCAGTACAGTATACTAATGCATATATATGGAATTTAGAAAGATGGTAACGATAACCCTGTATGCGAGACAGCAAAAGAGACACAGATGTAAAGAACAGTCTTTTGGATTCTGTGGGGGAGGGAGAAGGTGGGATAATTTGGGAGAATGGCACTAAAACATGTATAATATCATATATGAAACGAATCACCAGTCCAGGTTTGATGCATGATACCGGATGCTTGGGGCTGGTACACTGGAATGACTCAGAGGGATGGTACCGGGAGGGGGGTTCAGGATGGGGAACACGTGTACACCTGTGGCAGATTCATGTTGATGTGTGGCAAAACCAATACAATATTGTAAAGTAATTAGCCTCCATTTAAAATAAATAAATTTATATTTTAAAAAAGGAAAAAAAAAAACAGAAAATGAGTGATGTGGTCATATCTCCATGCCAGACATCATCTGTATGGATATTCTAGTTACACAAACACAGAACCATGATCCTTCTTTAATCCCAACACAACCCCTCTTCTGAGCTCATAAATAAAAGTTAAAATCTGAAAAGTTTAAAATAAATAAAAGTTGAAACTGAAAGCATTTCAGTAGGGAGTATAATAGGTTTGTGTGGAATTAATGAAATATTAGTCCTTGAAGAAAATATGTATTTTGTTTTATCATTGTAGCAGTGTCTTTTAGTAAAGAGTTTCTGGTTATACTGTTGCCGAAAAGCTTGTGTAAATGAGTTAAGTAAGCAGTCTGGGAACTTTCTCAAATAGTCACCTGAAAAAGAAAAACAAGCATGCTAGATTTTTGTCCTTGAAATACAGCTCTAAAGGCATGAAACTGATGGTTTTAATTTAGTTTTCATTTTACTCAAGTAGAGTAGATGTTTAAAAATATAAAATATGTCTAATTTATGTTTTCTAGGGTTACAAAGATATCTGAAAGATTTGTTAAATGTACCATTTCTTGTTAAAATGTACAGTATACATTCAGTTATATGTTAAAATATGCAACAGTTTAGTTATGAGATAAATTATAAGATAATTATAAGATAATTCAATAAGGCACAATAAACTTTGTTACAGTAAAAAACAAAATTGTCATAATTTTCATTTTATTTGGTTTATTTTATTTCATTTATTTCATATAATCTGGCAGTATATTTCCTGTGTTTCTTTTTTAGCAAAGAAAAACATCACCTACAAGGTGGTAATTGGTAACACAGAGGGTCTATTGAATTTTTGCTCAGGTCAAGGCAGTTTGTTTAATGTCTGGAGCTGTGGCTGGTCTTGGAGTATATATAAGACTTATAAGATCGCCTCCTCATGGAGCTGGTATTCCAGTCAGTTCCTTGTCTTTTGCAGTCAACTGTTTCCAATTTCTGTAACAAACAGTCCTGTGTGCTGTCAGGAGGCAGGGAAAGCAATGATAAAGGCATCATGAACACATGAACTTGTGAAGACTTTGTTCCTGCCCACATGAGCTCACCACATCGTTTTGAAGGAAAGACAGCAGTGGACTCAGTGGGTTTTATTTCTACTTTTTCTCAGACAAGATAGTGGGTGCTGGAGGAAAACAACACACAATCTCCATTTTCAAGAGGATCTACACCATAAACATCCCAGGCATGATGTAAGTGAAATGTGAGCTAACGCTTTGGAAGGCTCTGATTGTCATTTTTCACATTGTGAGATCCTAAACAGTGGTTCAAGAGGGTTCTGAAAATTCAGATAAGAGATCAGAATGGCCTTACAGGTTTAGGGACACGACACAGACAAGGGAGAAGTTGCTTTGGGATGGGCGTTCGGAAGTCGCTTCTGATAGTTAACTTTATTCACTTTTGCTGGGCCATTAACATTGTTCTAGATGTGTCTTGTGAAGCTCTTTTTAGATGATTAACATTTAAATCAGTGGACTTAGTCAAGTGGATGGCCCTCCACAATGTGGGTGAGACTCCTTCAGTCAGCTGAATACTATCCCTCAGGAGTTCTGCCAGCCTTGACCTGCAGTCCTTGACCTCAGGCTCCTACCCTCTCTGAGCCTCCAGTTTGCCCGGGTCTCGGCTGGCCTGCCCTGTGGATTTTGGCCTGTCTGCCTCCACAGTCATGTAGCTAATCCCTCACTTCTCCCTGCCTCTAGGTGCCTGTGGGCATCCTTCCCATAGCGAGGACCTTGCATCGTCAGAACAGCATGAGGGTGACATGCTTCCTTCAGTGTGGCTCGTGACTTGTCTCTCGGTGAGTTTACTCTCCCCATGCAGCAAAATCAACTGCCAACTAATAATAAAGATGTATCTGCAGAATCCCAGAGACTTTATTAATGAACCTGAAAATGTAATATGTCAGAATTTGTGACATGCAGCTGAGACAGTGATTGAGCACACATCTTAGCTTTAAATATTTATATTTGAGAAGAAACAGGCAGTCAATGACCTAACCTTCCACCTCAAGAAAACTAGAAAGAGGAGAATACCTTAAACCCAGTATAACAAGGGAGGAAATGACAGGACGGACTGCAGACCGGGATGGATTAGTGTAACTGTGTTACACATGTGTGAAATATAGATTCATATCTTTTAAATTTAAAAAAGGGGAGGAAATGAGAATAAGATCATAATTCAATGAAATAGAAAATTAATAAATACTAAAACTGTCAATGAAATCAAAACCTAATTTTCTGAATGTTAATAAACTTCTAATTAGACTGACAAGAAAAACGCAAAAATATTGGCAATGTAAGAGTAACGTACACAAACACTACAGATATTAAAGGGGAAAAGAGAATATTATGAACACACTTATGCTAGGCTAAGTCACATCAGTCGTGTCCGACTCTGTGTGACCCCATAGACGGCAGCGCACCAGGCTCCCCCGTCCCTGGGATTCTCCAGGCAAGNTCAGTGGGTTTTATTTCTACTTTTTCTCAGACAAGATAGTGGGTGCTGGAGGAAAACAACACACAATCTCCATTTTCAAGAGGATCTACACCATAAACATCCCAGGCATGATGTAAGTGAAATGTGAGCTAACGCTTTGGAAGGCTCTGATTGTCATTTTTCACATTGTGAGATCCTAAACAGTGGTTCAAGAGGGTTCTGAAAATTCAGATAAGAGATCAGAATGGCCTTACAGGTTTAGGGACACGACACAGACAAGGGAGAAGTTGCTTTGGGATGGGCGTTCGGAAGTCGCTTCTGATAGTTAACTTTATTCACTTTTGCTGGGCCATTAACATTGTTCTAGATGTGTCTTGTGAAGCTCTTTTTAGATGATTAACATTTAAATCAGTGGACTTAGTCAAGTGGATGGCCCTCCACAATGTGGGTGAGACTCCTTCAGTCAGCTGAATACTATCCCTCAGGAGTTCTGCCAGCCTTGACCTGCAGTCCTTGACCTCAGGCTCCTACCCTCTCTGAGCCTCCAGTTTGCCCGGGTCTCGGCTGGCCTGCCCTGTGGATTTTGGCCTGTCTGCCTCCACAGTCATGTAGCTAATCCCTCACTTCTCCCTGCCTCTAGGTGCCTGTGGGCATCCTTCCCATAGCGAGGACCTTGCATCGTCAGAACAGCATGAGGGTGACATGCTTCCTTCAGTGTGGCTCGTGACTTGTCTCTCGGTGAGTTTACTCTCCCCATGCAGCAAAATCAACTGCCAACTAATAATAAAGATGTATCTGCAGAATCCCAGAGACTTTATTAATGAACCTGAAAATGTAATATGTCAGAATTTGTGACATGCAGCTGAGACAGTGATTGAGCACACATCTTAGCTTTAAATATTTATATTTGAGAAGAAACAGGCAGTCAATGACCTAACCTTCCACCTCAAGAAAACTAGAAAGAGGAGAATACCTTAAACCCAGTATAACAAGGGAGGAAATGACAGGACGGACTGCAGACCGGGATGGATTAGTGTAACTGTGTTACACATGTGTGAAATATAGATTCATATCTTTTAAATTTAAAAAAGGGGAGGAAATGAGAATAAGATCATAATTCAATGAAATAGAAAATTAATAAATACTAAAACTGTCAATGAAATCAAAACCTAATTTTCTGAATGTTAATAAACTTCTAATTAGACTGACAAGAAAAACGCAAAAATATTGGCAATGTAAGAGTAACGTACACAAACACTACAGATATTAAAGGGGAAAAGAGAATATTATGAACACACTTATGCTAGGCTAAGTCACATCAGTCGTGTCCGACTCTGTGTGACCCCATAGACGGCAGCGCACCAGGCTCCCCCGTCCCTGGGATTCTCCAGGCAAGAACACTGGAGTGGGTTTCCATTTCCTTCTCCAGTGCATGCAAGTGAAAAGTGAAAGTGAAGTCACTCAGTCATGTCCAACCCTCAGCGACCCCATGGACTGCAGCCTTTCAGGCTTCTCTGTCCATGAGATTTTCCAGGCAAGAGTACTAGAGTGGGTTACCATTGCCTTCTCCACACATGTATACCACTATATATATTTTTAGTTGAAATATAATTTATTTACAATTTTGTGTTAGTTTCAGGTGACTAAACTATATATATATATATATATGTTCGTATGTTCTTTTTTCATAATCTTTTAGGTTATTGCAGAATGTTGACTAAATTTCCCTGTGCTATACAGTAGGTCCTTGTTTATCTATTTTACAGATAGTGATGTGTATGTGTTAATCCCATCCTGCTAATTTATCTGCTCCCCCCCCCCACCCCACATTTACTCTTGGCAGCCACAGTCTCCTCTCTGTGCGTGTGAGTCTGTTTCTGGTTTGTAGANGACTAAATTTCCCTGTGCTATACAGTAGGTCCTTGTTTATCTATTTTACAGATAGTGATGTGTATGTGTTAATCCCATCCTGCTAATTTATCTGCTCCCCCCCCCCACCCCACATTTACTCTTGGCAGCCACAGTCTCCTCTCTGTGCGTGTGAGTCTGTTTCTGGTTTGTAGATAAGTTCATTTGTGTCATATTTCAGACTCTACATATGAGTCATGTCACACAGTGTCTGTCTGACTATCTGACTAGTTTCACTAAGCATAACGCTCTCTGGGTCTCTCTGTGTTGCTGCAAGTGGCATGATTTCATGGCTTTTTATGGCTGAGCAATATTCCATATACACACCACATACACATTCTACATCTTCTTTACCCACTCCTCTGTCCATGGACATCTAGGTTGCTTCCATGTCCTGGCTATTGTGAATAGTGCTGCTGTGAACGCTGGGGTGCACCTATCTTTTTGCCATCCTCATAAAGCCTAAAATAATAGCTGCTGGAGAGGCTGCACTCAGCACCTGTAGGTCATTCCTGTCGCCTGGCTGCTGCATCCTTAGAGACCGCCTGTGGTGCTGTCACAGGCAGGCGAGCAGAGCCTGGCTCAGTTTTCTGGGGGGGCGGGGGGTGGGCAAGGTAGCCCTTCTGCACTCCTGCTGGGAATAGGAATTGGTACAGCCTCTATGGAGAACAGCATGGAAGCTCCTCAGAAAACTAAACATACAACTACCATATGACCCTGAAATCCAAGTCCTAGGCATATATCTGGATAAAAACATAAAGACACACCACTATATTATAAAATTTAGTTGAAAAGTATAAATTTGTTGACAGTCGCAAATTACCAAAATAGTCAAGGAGAATTTCGAACTCAATCTAAATTTCCTTATATTAACAAAAACAAACAAACAACAACAACAACAACAAACCAAAACTGGGTTCACAAGTAATCCACCCTCTTTAATCTCTAGACCCAAGTGGAGTCACTTCATAAAATCTATAACACATTTTAATGTAGAAGTAAAATCATCTCTACATAATATTTTGTAGAAAGCAGAGGGTGAAAGAAGACTTCTCAATTTATGCAACTAATATTGTCCTAATACCCCAGTTAAAAAAAAAAAATTAAATTCATTGCCGTGCCTCGAAGGTTCAAAGGGCGGCAGATGGAAACGGTAGAAGCAGCAACTCTGCGAGCCTTCCTCTGGCCCTCCAGGAAGCTGATTATTTGCCACTGCAGCTCCACCCTTGAGTTCATTACACCAGATGAATGACCATATTACATGAATTTATGGCCCCCCAAGTCTGTTTCAGGCTTCCCAGCTGGCTCAGCGGTACAGAATCTTTCTAGCAATGCAGGCGAGGTGGGGTTGATCCCTGGGTCGAGAAAATGCCCCTGGAGAAGGAAAGACCCACTCCAGTCTTCTTGCCTGGGAAGCCCATGGACAGAGGCGTCTGGCGGGCTACAGTCCACGGAGTAAAAAGAATCTGACATGACTGAGCGACTAAACAACAGAAATGGCTTTATTACAAATGTTCCCAAATCTGGCCGAGTGCTGAGTGGTCAGATGTGCAGAGTTTATGGTGTATACCCNAAGCCCATGGACAGAGGCGTCTGGCGGGCTACAGTCCACGGAGTAAAAAGAATCTGACATGACTGAGCGACTAAACAACAGAAATGGCTTTATTACAAATGTTCCCAAATCTGGCCGAGTGCTGAGTGGTCAGATGTGCAGAGTTTATGGTGTATACCCTGTATAAAGGAACATGTAACAAGTTGGAGAATGAAGGAGTGAACGTGGGAGGACAAAGCCCTAAATTTACTGATTGAACGTAAAACATACAGGCAATGGCTTGGGCATGGAAAAATCTTCCATTTGATCTTCAGTCACGTCTGGGGTCCCTACTTCCCCTGTGATCGCGGTGGGCTCTAACCTCAACACCTGCGCGGGTTCCACTGCCCGGTGGGGCTCGGCGCGGCCGCTAGATGGCGCGGGGGAGCTGTGCGCCGGAGCGCGGGTGTACTCGTGTGCGTGTGTGCGCAGGGCTGTAGCACACGGATTTGATAAGGGACCTCGAGGAAGCTGGAGCACTTCGGTGAAAAAGACTGCGGGTGGCGGCCGGGCGGGAGGTGGCCTGGGTTCAGTCCGGGCGGAGCATCAGCTGCAATGTGGGTAGCTCGCCTGGGTGCCCGGGCCTGTCTGCACAGCGAGGACAGCCCCCACCTCGGCGTTGACCTCACTAGACAGTGTTTGCTTAGGGGAAGGCCTTAACATGTTTTCTCGCTGGTATGAGGCACGCCAAAGGTCTTTTTTCCCAAAAAATATTAGGTAATTTGCTGTAGGTTTAAAACGGCGGGTACTAGCTGTGTTCTCTCTCCCCGCTTTTTTCTTTCTCTCCACCTCACTAGTTGCCTTTTCCCGTGTACTTCTCACAGCCGTCACAGAATCCAGTTGTCAGTGATTCCATGGCCTCTAACTTACGAATGCACCCCCAAACTGACGACTTTATGCCCAGTTACCCCTGCAGCCTCGGCCTCTCGTGGGCGTCGCTCCTGTGGTCAGTGCCCAGGCCTCCACAAGCGCACCCTTCTGCCCTCCCGTTTGCCCTCCCAGCGCACCTGACAGGTGACCCTGGAACGTGCACATCAGCTAGTCACTTCTCTGCAGAAAGGCCCTTGCTGCTGTTGCTGCTGCTACTAAGTCGCTTCAGTCGTGTCCGAGTCTGTGCGACCCCATAGACGGCAGCCCACCAGGCTCCCCCGTTCCTGGAATTCTCCAGGAGAGAACACTGGCGTGGGTTGCCATTTCCTTCTCCAATGCATGAAAGTGAAAAGTGAAAGTGAAGTCGCTNCTACTAAGTCGCTTCAGTCGTGTCCGAGTCTGTGCGACCCCATAGACGGCAGCCCACCAGGCTCCCCCGTTCCTGGAATTCTCCAGGAGAGAACACTGGCGTGGGTTGCCATTTCCTTCTCCAATGCATGAAAGTGAAAAGTGAAAGTGAAGTCGCTCAGTCATGTCCGACTCTCAGCGATCCCATGGACTGCAGCCCGCCAGGCTCCTCTGTCCATCGGATTTTCCAGGCAAGAGTACTGGAGTGGGGTGCCATCACTTTCTCCAAAAAGGCCCTTACCCACTCCAAACTCCAGGAAGAATTACAACTACCTTTGTGCAGCTCAGGTCAGAATATAGCAAACATGCAGATGTTTTATGTGACAGTCTCCAGGGCACTCAATGGGCCCGTGGCAGTCACATCCCTGCCCTCACCTCCTGCTGCTGCTATCCCTGCTCCCGCTATCCCTGCTCCCCACCCGCTCCACTACCCGGCTTCCTGCAGCTCCTGGGTCTGCAGGCCCCTCCCTCGGGGCCCCGGCTTCCCATTCCTGTCACCCGCATGTTCCTTTGCTGTCTGTAGTGTCGACTTCCTTCACAGAGCCTGCTGTCACCGTTTACAGTGTGCCCTGGCCCCCAACACTCTGTTTACCACCAGGCTCCATCTTCTCTCCAGAGCACTAGTCATTCTAACATGGTATGCGTGCCTGTGTGTGTTGTTTTGGTCGCGTCTGACTCTTTGCGACCTGTGGACTGTAGCCCGCCAGGCTTCTCTGTCCTTGGAATTTCCCAGGCAAGAATACTGGAGGGGGTTGCCCTTTCTTTCTCCAGGGGATCTTCCTGACCCAGGGATCAAACCTGGATCTCTGAAGTCTCCTGCACTGGCACGTGTGTTCTTTGCCACTAGTACCACCTGGGAAGCTCGCTGTAGTGGTGGCTTGTGTTTCAGGACATCAGAAGACAGTACTTTCATTAGGGAAAATAAGTATTGAGTAACATGTTGAAGTAGCCAGACTTCTCAAGCTCAGAGCGGAGCCTTCAGCTGCGTCATCTAGTCAGCGTTTTAAATGCTCTCTGGAGGGGCAGACACAGCTTTGCAGATGCTGTCTTCTCAGGGTGCCTCTCCCAGCCTGACTGCCAAAGACTCGCCCCAAAGGGGCTCCGTGGGCTTCACGGCCTGGGCCTACACTAAGCTGGTGAGAGGGCGCTGCTCAAGCAGATCTGTTGGAGCTGCAGGTGGGCCACGTCGCAGCAGCTCCCACAGCTCCACTTAAACTAAAAGTGACATGGTGGTTCCCTTTTCTTTCTTCCTTTCACCCTTACCTAACTGTGTGCACTCAGGGCAGCAGAAAGGAGGATGGCTAGCACTCTGCTTCTTGGAATACGTTTTTAACTTCTATGGCTTTTCCTGCTGTTGTAAAAAGATACTTGCTATTGAAGCCATGTTGTAGACCTGTATGAAGTGTGACTGAGAAGGTGTCTTAATTCTGCCCGCCCCAACAGTCAACCTGTAAACACTCGGGACATTGTATATTGCATTATAAAAACACTTGCGCAAGCTGTTTTGTCACTGTAAGTAAATTTTTAAAAAACATATTTACTTATATTGACGTAGAGGTGATTTACAGTGTTGTGTTAGTTTCAAGTATACAGCAGAGTGATTCGTATAGGTTGCTACAAGATATTGAGTTCCCTGTACTATACAGTAAACAGTTGTTATTTATCTACTTTATTTACAGTGGTGTCTATCTGTTAATCCCAAATTCCTAATTTATCCCCCCAACACCTTTCCCCTTTGATACCATACGTTTGTTTTCTATGTCTGTGAATCTGTTTCTGTTTTCTATGTAGATTCATCTGTATTATTATTAAGGATTCTATGCTTAAGTTATGTTGAGGATTCTGTGTTTAAGTATATTCTATGTTTAGGATATCATAAGGTATTTATCTTTCTCTGTTACTTCATGTGGTATGATAATATCTCTAAGTCCGTCCATGTTGCTCCAAATGGCATTATTTCATTTTTTATGGCTGAGCAATATTCCATTGTACATATATACATATCACATCTTCTTTATCCATCCCTCTGTCATTGGACATTTANTAAGGTATTTATCTTTCTCTGTTACTTCATGTGGTATGATAATATCTCTAAGTCCGTCCATGTTGCTCCAAATGGCATTATTTCATTTTTTATGGCTGAGCAATATTCCATTGTACATATATACATATCACATCTTCTTTATCCATCCCTCTGTCATTGGACATTTAGGCTTCCCTGGTGGCTCAGAGGTTAAAGCATCTGCCTCCAATGTGGGAGACCTGGGTTCGATCCCTGGGTTGGGAAGATCCCCTGGAGAAGGAAATGGCAATCCACTGCAGTATTCTTGCCTGGAGAATCCCATGGACGGAGAAGCCTAGTAGGTTACAGTCCATGGGGTCACAAAGAGCTGGACACTACTGAGCGATTTTACCTATCACCTATCACCTATGTATAAAAGTCATGTCTTGGCTACTATATGCTGCTATGGACACTGGGATGCATGTATCTTTTGAAATTAGAATTTTCTCCAGATATATGCCCAGGAGTGGGGTTACTGGGTCATAGGGTAACTGTTTTTAAGGAATCTCCATACTGCTCTCCACAGTGGCTGCACCAGTTTGTATCCTGGAGTATCACTTCAGGTGACTTGCCCCCTCTAGGAACCACTGTCGGATTGCCCAGCCCTTCAGCTGGGGCAGTCCCCCCCAGCCCAGGGGCATGTTGAGTCCCAGCTTCCACTGCCTTGGGGAGAACTGCTTTGGGTAAGGGTCTGGAGTGCCGCGTTCCTCACACTGACCAGTGTGTCAGTGGTGTTCCAAGGCGTCTCTGTGTGTCTCGAGACTAATATCAGCAGCTCGTCTCTAATGTAAAGTATAAAATAGTAAGAGGTATTTATGGAATGTGCCCAGAACTGTACCTTATTCAGCAGCTAAGAGAGTAATTTCCTCTCATCTTTGTTATTCATGTTAATAAAAATCAGTGGTTAACATACAGGAAATCTATCAGCTCTCCCACAGGAAGGGAAAACTAGCCTTGTCCAGGTGGAAGAAGTCATTCTGAACGTGAGCAGTGCGGGCAGTCAGGAAGCCATCCCCAAGGTTTGGCAGGGTGATTGAGGGGCAGCCAGAGGAAGAAATGAAGGAAAAGGGACATTGAGGCAGTTTGTCAGTGTTTTTTTTTAACTGTTAAATGTGCCCTAATGTGATTTTTTTTACCTCCTTTTTATTTCCAGGCAGAGTGGACTTCAGTGAATGCAGTTCCTGTTCTATATCAGACCCTGGCTGGACCCGGTCCCTGACTCCAGGAGGTGAGGGCTGAGGGGCGGGAGGTAAGGTCAGTCTGCACACCTGGTGGGGAGGGAGAGCTGGGGAGCCAGGCCCGTGCGCCGGCAGGAGAGAATGTGGTGTAGCAGTCTTGGGGGGGGGCGGTGTCTGGGGCTGCCTGAGTCTGCAGGTCCTAGGGGAGTGCACGGAGCCCTGGCCGGGGCAGTTTGCAGACCTGTAGGGCCTCCTCTTGTTGCAGTGGGAAGAGCAAGAGGTAGACAGCCCAGTGTGAGGGTCAGAGTGCAGATACTGGGCACTTGGTGAGAGGGTGGGAGGATGGATTGAATTCGGCGCATAGACAGGTATTTTGCGGGGGAGTCGACATTGATGCTCATGTATTAAAGCGAGACAGTGGAGTTTTAGGCTTGGACTCCTCCTGCCTTCAGCGCAGGGATACCCAGCGTAAGGTCCTGGGGCAGCAGCTTGGGGGGGACCATTTCCACATCCATTGGGTGCCACGTGGGAATGCCCAAATCGGGACCATGTGAACCAGGGACCCGCGGCAGTAAAGGTGACTAGGTAACTGACCTGATGGGGTCTCTCAGAGCCAACGGGCCCCACCAGGCTCCTCTGAGGGTCCTCAAGTTCTCTGGAGGGCTGGGGCCCTAGCACAGGGGGTCTGACCACGCTGAGACCTTGGGCGTGTGGTAAGGCCTCTTCCCTGGAGGATCCGGGGTCTGAGAAGGTGCAAATGCCTCGTTTCTTAGTTTTTTCTTGGCCTGTTTTGGGGCCATTTTGTAGAGAGTGATAAAGCATTGCTTTTACCTAAGTTAACCTTATCTGTGAAAAGCACAGATGCATGTAAACTTTGGGGATAAGAAGGTACTGAAAATGACCTCTCTTACAGCAGTGTGCACATGACAGCAATACTGGGTGGCTGATGCTGCAACTTCTATAGCTTTTACATTTTCTTTCGAAGGAAAACTACTCCCGGTATCATAGGAGCATAAGAAAAGGAACAATTTTACCTAGGAAAAAACAACAACAACAACAACAACTGATTTCCTACTATGGCTTAACTCAGCTAATTTCATGAGCAGTGGCAGCTTTTTAGATGTCTTTCATTCTAAAGCAGAGAACACCTTTTTTGTGTGTACTGTGGTTGTTCAGAGCCTGAGGTTTGGAGATGGACTAAATCCTTAAGAACTAGTCTTACAGAAGAAGAGTTATGATGGTATTTCATCGATAATGGTCAGTGGACAAAAAGTAATTGCTATTCCAGGTCCTTTTGGACTGAAGAGTTTTCATTTTTAATCTGTGGTTTAACTGCACAAAAAAGGAGAGAAGTCCTTAATGGCACCTGCTTTGAAACCAGTGCATGACTACGTAAAGTATTCTGGATGGTTCTATTGCCTGCAACTATTTTTGAGCACCATTCTTTTCTAATGGTCTCTAACTGTAGATTTGGGAGGAACAGCTAGTGGGGAAGCCACTTGGACAGAGATGCAGGTGAGGACCTCAGGAGAACTGGAGGAAAAGATCTTATTTCTGGGCCTGGATCGTTAGCCCCTGTGTGCCTTCCCTGGAGCTGAACACGGGGTGTTCCCAGGCAGTGCCTAATTGGACCAGCTGGTGGTGTTGGGCTGTGAGAGCGTCTCTCTATGAAGTGAGTGATTTCTAAGAAAGGGCTGGTGGGGTCACACATCACGTACGGGCACTTCCGATGTGTCTCTTTCCCACATTCTGTGCCACATTTTTGAGGCAGAGGAACTGTCTCTAATGTTCAGTGAAGTCAGACACTTTTGTGATCAGAGACTGGAGAGCATACCAGACCCTGTTTGGAGGTGTCTCAGAAGTTTGCCTGGAAACAAGACGAGCTGGGGGGACTCACCCGGCTGAAGGCACCCTGGTAAGCCTCAGCGATCAGCAGCCTCTGGGCATTGCAGCGCTGGGTCAGGATGTCGATCAGCAGGTCCTTGTCACAGCCTGGAAGAGAGTTGTGTTGGCGAGTGAGTGAGTGCAGTGAGTGCCACACTGCAGGTAGGGATAGCCCACGGTGCAGGGGTCAGGCCAGTGGGCCAGCTCGTCCCCTGGTGCTCCCAGTGGAGGGAGAAGGCCCAGCTTGAGTTGAAATTTCAGGGTACCCCTGCCGTGGCCAAGGTCCCTTCTGTCTCCCCCTTTCCTGGTGCTACAGACTTTTCTTTTTTAAAAGATTCAATAAAAATAGAGGGGAGGAGAGAATGTGGCCTTTCTCCCATCCCCTCCTACCCCACCAGCAAAAGGCTTCCCTGAACTCCACACTGATCTGGTTTGAACAGACCCCATGTCCTTCTCACTGCACGTCTCCAAATGATTTACAAGAGATGTGCCTTGAGAGGAAAGTCATGGCTCTGGTCCTGCCGACAGCAGGTGAGACCACTAGGGCCCTTGGGTTTTTTGGAGAAAGAATTCCCCACAGAAGTGGGGTGAAGCAGGCACAGAGTTTATTGGCAGCACAGTTCTTACGGAGTGAACAAAGGGCAGTTCATGTGGAGCAGGAGCAAAGCGGAAACACAGACCTAGAGAAGAGAGAGCAAGGTCCCCAGTGCAGAGTGTGCGGAGACGCGATTTAAAGCCCTGATGCGGGGCCCTTCTTCTCGGGCTCTGTTCCGCTCTGGCCAGTTATCTCGCCTCTTCCCCACAGCTGACCTGTCCCAGGGCCCTCCCCATATTCATACTCATCTTGTAGCCAAGATGGATTCTAGCACAGAAGACTGTGGGAGGTTTGACGGCACTTATTGTGATGTGAGAGCTGGACCATAAAGAAGGCTGAGCACTGAAGAATTGATGCTTTCAAACTGTGGCACTGGAGAAGACTCTCAAGAGTCCCTTGGACAGCATGGAGATCAAATTAGTCAATCTAAAGGAAATTGACCTTGAATAGTCATTGGAAGGGCTGATGCTCGAGCTGAAGCTCCAATACTTTGGCCACCTGATGCAGAGTCAACTCATTGAAAAAGACCCTGACGCTGGGAAAGATTGAAGGCAGGAGGAGAAGGGGACGACAGAGGATGAAATGGTTGGGTGGCATCACTGACTCAATGGACATGAGTGTGAGCAAGCTCCAGGAGTTGGTGAAGGACAAGGAAGCCTGGTGTGCTGTAGTCCATGGGGTTGCAAAGAGTCGTGACTGAGCGACGAAACAACATTATGTGATGGTGCCCCTCCCTTTCTGACCCCTGAGGAGCTTCTTGCACACTTGTGCCTGGCGGGGCGGGGTCTAGTCTCCCTGACCTCAAGAGTGACAGATGTATGCATCCTCTCTCTTACTCCTGCAGAGCTCAGCTCCTGCCACTAACTCTGTCCTTGGGGTATCAGGGAAGACACAACTCCAGTTTAACCCACCTGACGAACTCCAGCTGCTCTGCTCAGGGGCCCATCTGCCCCTTACTCAGTGCAGAGCCTCCAGAGAAGGAAAAGCCTTGGGAGACGGAGCTGTAAGAGGAGGGACTCAGGCCTCTGCTTGTAACAGAGGCCATGCTCCTAGGCTCTGAGGCCCGCGCTTCCTCCTCCACCAACCCATCGACCTGGTGAAATGCCTGGATGTACAATCGCTGCAGGGAGATTTAGCTATAATTGTGGTCACAAAGAACCGCCTGCCAGTGCAGGAGACATAAAAGATGCAGGTTCGATCCCCGGGTTAGAAAGATCTCCTGGAGAAGGAAATGGCAAACCACTCCATTTTTCTTGCCTGGAGAACCCCATGGACAGAGGAGCCTGGCGGGCTGTAGTTCATAGGGTCGCAAAGAGTCAGACACGACTGGGCAGATTAGCATGCACACACGCAGTCACAGTAGTGACCAGGAAGACCTCAGCCACCCCTCAGCTTGACCAATATTTAGATACACTTCTTCTTATCACCAGCCTTTGATCTTTTCTTTTCTTTTTTCTGAGAGCATTTACTTTGGAAAACTTGTGGTTGTAAATTCCTTCTTTACTCCTTTGAGATGTAAATCTTCTCCCAACCGCTTGCTGGAAGGTTAGCAATGCCTTCCTCAGGTTTAGGACCCACCCTTTTGAGCTGTAGTTGAAAGTATGACAGTTGCTGTCCCCGGGCTCTGTGGCAGGCGGCACCCTCAGCAACACTGGACGGACTTACATGTCCTCACTGCATGACCGGGCCCCCATCCTGTGTCCTCCGAACCACTCAGTAGCTCAGCCCAGGGCTCAGACCTCTCAGGCCTTTGTCCCAGAGGAGCTGGGGCAAGTCTTTCATCCTGGCCTGTTGAGTTGTGTGCGGTATAGTTTTTCTCTGACAAATTATAGAGATGAATAGAAAAGTGAGTTGAAGCGCTGGGATGTTAAGCAGATTGTGATTTGGGGATTTAATGCCATCCTGGAAATGCTGGGGTCATAGGAAGGTAGTGAGTCGGCTGTGGAAATGTGCAGGGTGCTGCTGCTGCTGCTGCTGCTGCTGCTAAGTCACTTCAGTTGTGTCCAACTCTGTGCAACCCCAGAGACAGCAACCCACCAGGCTCCCCCATCCCTGGGATTCTCCAGGCAAGAACACTGGAGTGGGTTGCCATTTCCTTCTCCAATGCATGAAAGTGAAAAGCAAAAGTGAAGTCGCTTAGTTGTGTCCAACTCTTAGCGACCCCATGGACTGCAGCCTACCAGGCTCCTCCACCCATGGGATTTTCCAGGCAAGAGTACTGGAGTGGGATGCCAGGTGAGAATTGTGTAAAGGTGGACATCGGGTCTCTGAAGACTTAGTATGGGGTGGGGTGTCTGTTCATGTGAGAGAGAGGGTCTGGCAGCAGCAGAGTGGAGGTGGAGAGGCAGAGAATCTTCTCCCAAGACTGGAATTTCAGATCTGTGACAAAAAGGTAGCCTGCAGTGAAGTGGCACCGAGCAGCAAGGTGCCCAGGCTCCCGGGTTACATCCTGGACCCAAGGTATGTGAGATGCTTCCACAGGAGTCTGTTGACCGCATGATCCAAAATGAATGTAGCTTCAATAATAAGTAGAAGGTGTTTTGGTGTTGACCATCTGGTGATGTCCATGTGTAGAGTTGTCTCTAGTGTTGTTGGAAGAGGGCGTTTGCTATGACCATTGTGTTCTCTTGACAAAACTCTTAGTTTCATTCCATACTCCAAAGCCAAATTTGCCTGTTACTCCAAGTATCTCTTGTCTTCCTACTTTTGTATTCTAGTTCCCTATGACGAAAAGGACATCATTTTTATTTATTTATTTTTTGGTGTTCGTTCTAGAAGGTCTTGTAGGTTTTCATAGACTTCAATCTCTTTGGCATTAGTGTTTGGGGCATAGACTTGTATTACTGTGATATTGAATTGTTTACTTTGGAAATGATCAGAGATCATTCTGTAGTTTTTGAGACTGCGCCCAAGTACTGCATTTTGGACCCATTTGATGACTGTGAGGGCTACTCCATTTCTTCTAAGGGATTCTTGTCCACAGTAGTAAAACGATCATTAAATTCACGCATTCCAGTCTGTTTTAGTTCATTAATTCCTAAAATATCGATGTTGGGCCTTACGAAGCATTACTATGAACAAAGCTAGTGGAGGTGATGGAATTCCAGCTGAGCTATTTTGAATCCTGAAAGATGATGCTGTGAAAGTGCTGCACTCAATATGCCAGCAAATTTGGAAAACTCAGCAGTGGCCACAGAACTGGAAAAGGTCAGTTTTCATTCCAATCCCAAAGAAAGGCAATGCCAAAGAATGCTCAAACTACTGCACAATTGCACATATTTCACGTACTAACAAGGTTATGCTCAAAACCCTTCAAGCTAGGCTTCATGTAATGACCCTAGAACTCCCAGATGTTTCAGCTGGATTTAGAAAAGGCAGAGGAACTAGAGATCAAATTGCCAACATCCATTGGATTGCAGAAAAGCAAGAAAATTCCAGAAAAACATCTACTTCTGCTTCATTAATTATGCTAAAGCCTTTGCCTGTGTGGATCACAACAAACTGTGGAAAATTCTTAAAGAGATGAGAATACCAGATCTGCTTACCTGCCTCCTGAGAAACCTGTATGCAGGTCAAGAAGCAACAGTTAGAACTGGACATAGAATAACAGACTGGTACCAAATTGGGAAAGGAGATCGTCAAGGCTGTATTCTGTCACCCTGCTTATTTAACTTATATGCAGAGTTCAGTTCAGTTCAGTCCTCAGTCCTGTCCGACTCTTTGTGACCCCATGGACTGCAGCATGCCAGGCTTCGCTGTCCGTCACCAACTCCCAGATCTTGCTCAAATGCATGTCTGTCAAGTCGGTGATGTCATCCAACCATCTCATCCTCTGTTGTCCCTTTCTCCACCTGCCTTCAATCTTTCCCAGCATCAGGGTCTTTTCCAATAAGTCAGTTCTTCACATCTGGTGGTCAAAGTATTCAGCTTCAGCATCAGTCCTTCCAATGAATATTCAGAACTGATTTCCTTTAGACAGAGTACATCATGCAAAATGCTAGGCTGGACGAAGCACAAGCTGAAATAAAGACTGCTGGGAGAAGTATCAGTAACCGCAGATATGCAGATGATACCACCCTTATGGTGGAAATGGAAGAGGAACTAAAGAGCCTCTTGATGAAGGTGAAAGAGGAGAGTGAAAAGGCTGGCTTAAAACTCAACATTCATAAAACTAAGATCATGTCATCTGATCCCGTTACTTCATGGCAAATAGATGGGGAAACTGTGGAAACAGTGAGAGATTTTATTTTGGGGGGCTCCAAAATCACTGCAGATGGTGACTGCAGCCATGAAATTAAAAGACACTTGCTCCTTGGAAGAAAAGCTATGACAAACCTAGACAGCATGTTAAAAAGCAGAGACATTACTTTGCCAACAAAGGTCCATCTAGTCAAAGCTCTGGTTTTTCCAGTAGTCACATATGGATGTGAAAGTTGGACTATAAAGAAGGCTGAGCACTGAAGAATTGATGCTTTTGAACTGTGGTGCTGGAGAAGACTCTTGAGAGTCCCTTGGCCTGCCAAGAGGTCAATCCAGTCAATCCTAAAGGAAATCAATCCTGAATATTCATTGGAAGGACTGAGGCTAAAGCACAAATACTTTGGCCACCTGATGTAAAGAGCAGACTCATTGGAAAAGATCCTGATACTGGGAAAGATTGAGAGCAGGAGGAGAAAGGGACAACAGAGAATGAGATGGTTGGATGACATCACCGATTCGAAGGACATGAGTTTGAGCAAGGTCCAGGAGATGGTAATGGACAGTGAACTGGTGTGCCGTAGTCCATACAGTGGCAAAGAGTCAGACACAACTAGGCAACTGAACAACAGCAAATAAGATTTTTCAGTTATATATACATATTGATTTTACTATCATCACACATAATCATTATAATGTGACTTTTGGTGTTATCCTGTTGGGATATCCACAATACACCCCTTTGAATTACTCTCCATTTTTCAAAGTTCATAGCAATTCTGGCTCATTTATTCTTCTAGAAGTATTTAAAATTATTTTCATATGGGTCTCAAAAAATGTCATTCAAATATCAATTAAAATAACTGTAAACTTAGGAATCAATTTAGAGAAGTCACTAACATATCTGTTGAATTATTTATGTGTTTTTCTTTTCTAAAAGACTTAGTAAACATTTGTATAGTTTTTGCAAATTATAAGAAATTTTATTTGGTTAAAATTATTCATAGCTGTATTTCTATCAATATTTCAAGTCATATTATTTTTATTTGGGTCTTAACAGAATAATTCCTTAATGAAATAGATGATATTGAACTTTATGTGGACCTTGTGTCCAGAAAAATTATTGAACCCTCATGCTGCTGCTGGTGCTGCTAAGTCACTCAGTCATGTCCGACTCTGTGTGACGCTATGGACAACAGCCCACCAGGCTTCTCTGTCATGGGATTCTCTAGGCAAGAACACTGGAGTGGGTGCCATTTCCTTCTCCTGAACTCTCATACTTCTAATAATTTTTTACTGGATTACCTTGGATTTTGAAATTTGCTGATAATGTCTGCTGCAGAAACAAGAATTTTGACTTATTGTTTAGACAGTGTGTCATTTTCTCTTTCTTGTCCTATTGCATCAGGGCCAGGAATTTCTAAATAATTCCTACTTGATGGTTTAACAGAAAAACATAGCATAATGAGCCTTACCAATTTTATGGGCTTGTATGATGTATGGTTGATTCTCATTATTCATGGTGTGTTTCTACAAAGTCTCCATGAACATGAGTTAGTTGATGCTGAATGGTTACTTCCAGGGGAGATACAGGAAAACTCAGCCACCAGGTGGAAAGGGACTCTTCCTCCACTTGTATAAATAGTGTCGACACACACCCTACAGCTCACACCATATTATTGCTGAGTAAGGGTAGGGGCAGGTGGTGGTGGGTCTAATTTAAGTAGCACCAAAGGTCCCACAGAGATTCGTTCTGTCTTGAGGGCAGCTTTGCAGTGATTTAGGTGTGTAGGTCAAAGATAGTTCCCGTTGTCCAGGATCTGACAGGGATGGCCTGGAAGTTACATGTGAGACAAAATAAACACAGGTGCTCTGTGCTCTAAGAGTGTGCGGGCTGGGGAAGCAGCTGGTCACAGCTGGGGCTTGGCAAGTGCACTGTTAGAGACCTGGGAGGCACTGCTTTTCCTTGGTGAACTGTTATACACTGTAAGACACATTTTATTAAAACAACTCTCTTTCATTTGCATCGGACCATATTTTTGCTTTCTGATTTTTCTAAGTATCAATAAAACACAGAGCCAAGTCAAAAATGAAGTAGGATTACATCAAACTCAAACGCCTCTGCAAAGAAAAAGACTGCAGTTAACAGTGCTGCATTGCAGAGTTGAAAGCTGCTGAGAGAGTGATCAGTGAATATTCTCAGCAAAATAACAAAGATGGTAATTATGCGATGAAAAGGATGAGTAAGCTAACCTTACTGGGTTAGCCATTTAGCGACATGCATGTCAAATCATCATGTGTATATACCCCTTGAACTTACACTGCTATATGTCAGTTATGTCTCAGCAAACCTGGAAAGAACCCACAGTAGCCAAGGAGAACACGCGCAGTTGTCATTTTTGGTTGAACTTTGCAGAAGCATCAAGATGGCTTGACTTTCCAAGCGTGTTGACCTGTGACCTTGCTCTGTCACCCTGAAGCATGCCTGCGCTATCACGTGCAGAACCTCCTGGAATCCTTCAGCTAAAACATTGACAAGCAAAAAGCTGCCAGGCTCGAAGTGAATCTGAATTCTGACCCTACAATTGCAAAATGACAAGAAAACTGAAACTGGTGCAAAGAAAAAAAAAGTTTTTTCAATGACTAGATTGCTCTGATCTATAGTTTTAAAGCAAAATATTCTCCAGCAGGAAGAGTTCATCCATAACTTGCTATTACCCTGCCTTTAGATTTTTCTAGTGATGACTGATATTTCAAAAGGCATGGAAGCAGTGCAGATTCTTAAAGTGGACTTCAGAGCGTATTCAAATTCTTTATTGTTTTCCTCTGGGGTCCTGCTAGTGGACACACACACCCACACACAAACACACAGACACACAGACACACACCTACACATATTATCGCTCTCATGAAAGCAACCTTGTCTTCCAAGCTGACAGTTTGCTTTCTCCTGAAAGGCTTTGTATGTTTGGTGCAAATGTTCTGGTGTCAGTGTTTATCTCCCTGCTCGCCAGCAATCTCCTCAGCACGGGTTGACATCTCACAGCTGTCTTTTTTTTAAAAAAAACTCAACAACTTCCCCCTTCTCTCTACATTTCTTTCCTAAACTCTTGTTCATTCACTGGACATCCACTACTAAGGCGGAAGACCCAGCCTCCCTACCCTGGGAGCTCACAGACTGGTCTGCAGTGGACAGAGGCAGACAGGCTGGGTGAGAGCGTGGGGGCAGGGCTGTGTAGAGGTGTCTTGCCTGATGAGTTTGGAGGACAAGGAAGGGCTACAAAGAGGAAGGCTCACTTGAGGAGGTTCCTGAAAGACGAGAATTTGAATGCCAAGTGATTGGAGAGGAAAAGAGCCTTCCAGGTGGGGAGGGGGAACAGTGGGGTGGGGGTGCTGGGCCAGTTTGCAGGATGCAAAGGAGCTGCCCCCGGAAACAGCAGAAAGAGGGCTGGGTTAGCCGAAGTCTCAAAGGAAACAGGCTAGAAAACAGACATAGTGAGAAAGGACGCTTATCCCAGATCAAGTTTTTGACTTAAGAATTTCATCGAGTAGTAATGGTGAGACACTGAAGAATCTGAGGCAAAAATATATTGATCAGATGTGCAGTGGTGAGAAGCAATTCTGTTCATCTTGTCTATTTTTTTAAATTCTATTTCTTTGCCCAGCTTTTTGTTCCAATCTGTGTTTGCCTTCTGTAGGGCTTCCCTGGTGGCTCAGATGGTAAAGAATCTGCCTGCAGTGCAGGAGAGCCGGGTTCAGTCCCTGAGCTGGGAAGATCCCCTGGAGAAGGAATGGCAGCCCACTCCAGTATTCTTGCCTGGAGGATCCATGGACAGAGGAGTCTGGTGGGCTATAGTCCATGGGGTTGCAGAGTCAGACACAACTAAGTGAGCATGCACACACAGTCATAAAATAAGGTAAAAATACAGAAGAAAATGACCCCAAAGGAGCTAGACATCCCCAGGCTCACCGAATCCCTGGAGCGCGCCTCCCAGCAACTCAGCATCCAGCACGGGGTTGAAATTCGGAGCCGGGAAGATGGTACCCTGAACCTGATGGGGAGGGTCAAAGATAGAGAGGAGTTGGGTAATTCTCACCAAAGACTTCAGCGTGTTTTTCATATAAATAAAAACAAAAGTACACTCTATATGTTTGAATTACTCTAAGACATACACATGGGTAATTTTAAACTGATGTGTTACTTGTATGCCAGTTGCGGTGACTTAGTGGTGTTCTTTTCAATCTCCTGTTCTCTCCTGTATTGGGATCTAGAAATTGAGAAACTAGAACTGATAGTATAAAAGGGTAAGAATCAAATAAATACATGTCTTCCTAGTAAACAGTAAGCATTTTCTTAGGAATTGGAGACTACTTAGAAACTGAAAAGAGAACCCTATTATGGGGCTTCATTCCTTTTAAATGCTGCTGCTGCTGCTGCTGCTAAGTTGCTTCAGTCGTGTCCGACTCTGTGTGACCCCATAGATGGCAGCCCACCAGGCTCCCCGTTCCTGAGATTCTCCAGGCAAGAACACTGGAATGGGTTGCCACTTCCTTCTCCAGTGCATGAAAGTGAAAAGAGAAAGTGAAGTTGCTCAGTTATGTCCGACTCTTAGCAACCTCATGGACTGCAGTCTACCAGGCTCCTCCGTCCATGGGATTTTCCAGGCAAGAGGACTGGAGTTGGGTACCATTGCCTTCTCTGCCATTTAAATGAGTTACAGACTAATCTGTCTCTTGCTTCATTTGCAAATATTTTCTCCCATTCTGACCTATGTCTTTCCTTCTTGTTTACGATTTCCTTTGCTGTGCAAAAGCTTTTAAGTTTACCTAGGTCCCATTTGTTTATTTTTGCTTTTCTTTTCATTTCTCTAGGAGGTGGGTCAAAAAAGATCTTGCTGTGGTTTATGTCAGAGCATGTTTTCCTAGGTTTTTCTCTAATAGTTTTATAGTATCTGGTCTTATATTTAGGTCTAAGCCAGAAAGAGAAAAACAAATATTGTATATTAACACATATATGTGGAATCTAGAAAAATGATACAGATGAATGTATTTGCAGAGCAGAAATAAAGACACAGGTGTAGGGGATAGACTTGTGGGTGTGGGGGTGAGGAGAAGGGGGGCAAGCTGAGAGTAGCGTTGACATGTATAAATGGTGGTTTGTTGTTCCTCACGAAGTTGTGGCTGCCTCTTTGTGACCCCAGTGGACTGTAGCACGTCAGGCCTCCGTGTCCACCATCTTCTGGAGTTTGCCCAAGTTCAAGTCCATTGAATCAGTGATGCCATCCAACCATCTCATTCTCTGCTGTTCTCTTCTTTTGCTTTCAATCTTTCCCAGCATCAGAGTCTTTTCCAGTGAGCTGGCGGTTCACATCAGGTGACCAGAGGATTGGAGCCTCAAGTACCATGTGTAAAACAGGTAGCCGGTGGGAAGCTGCGGTAGACCGCAGGGAGCTCAGCTCGGTGCTCTGTGATGACCTAGAGGGGTGGGATGAGGGGCAAGGGAGGTCCCGGGGGGAGGGGGTATGTGTACGCACGTGGCTGATTCACTTCGCTGTACAGAAGAAACTAATGCTACATTGTAAAGCAACTATACTCCAATACAAAAAAACAATGAGTTAGAAGTGGCAGTTACCACATAGCTTTAAAAAGAAAAAAGATTCAGGGGCCCTTAAGTCATATTATAGAAAACTGAAATATTGAGTCTAGTATTGAAATTCACAAAAATCTGGATGATGCAGGTAGAGTGGAGGGTTTTTGGCAGAAACTTGCAGGTGCAGAGGAAGACATGAGCTTCTGAAGGCCCTCCTTTTACATTCTGTCATGTGTAGAGTGACTCTCCATCTCTCGCTTGAGCCAGAGCCAGCAGCACCGGGCTGGGTAGGATCACACGCCGAGCAGGAACCGCCAGTTCAGGTGTGCTGAGAAGGGGAGCTCCCCCCGTTTGTTGTGAGTTTGCCGAGAAATGATGAGGAAAGAGCCTTCCCATGGTGATGGGTCTCTGGGTCCTTGAGCAGGCAGCTTCGCAGAGCAGTTCTGTTGAACACACAACATTCTGGGGCCCACGGTGAAAGAGCAGAAAACTAATTAATTGATGAGCTTGGTTTCTAGTCTTAAGAAACATACATATACCACTGCCAAAAGATTAACGAAAAGAGTTTGGGAGGAGTAAGAGCAGTGTTCACCTGTGTTAAAACTAAGAATTAAATTCAATTTGTGTTCCACTTGACCGATATCATTAATAAGTTTTTATACTCAGAGGCACAAACGTGTCTGTGAAACATTCTTTTTAAATCCTAGATGGACAGATGTGTGATTAAAAAATACAGACATAGTTTAGGACCTTAGGATGCCCACGCGTGTGTCTGCACGCCAATGTCCAGTTCACTTCTGATACAGTGAAAAGTGAAAGTCTCTCAGTCATGTCTGACTCTTTGTGACCCCATGGACTATACAGTCCATGTGATTCTCCAGGCCAAAATACTGGAGTGGGTAGCCTTTCCCTTCTCCAGGGGATCTTCCCAACTCAGGGATCGAACCCAGGTCACCTGCATTGCAGGCGGATTCTTTACTAGCTGAGCTATGAGGGATATCTCAAGCTTATTGGCGATGACCCAGAGCTTAGTTTTCTTGAGCCAATCCTCATTTCTATACACTACTGCATAGGAGACGATATGAGTTTTATTTCCCTATTCACTATCATCCCCGTGAGTGAGACTCTATTAAGAAAATAGACTTTGATTCTTCTTTCAGCCACTAAATTGAGTTCAGAAAGCAGACTCTAAGGTAAACTCCTAGACTGAGTTCTCTTCACCTCAGTTGTTTTCTTTTGAATCTTATAATCCTAGAGCAATTTAAGATTTAAACTTTTGAAAGACAAGCCCTCCCTTTACATGTGAAAGTTCTTCTCTGATCTTTGTCAGTGTCTTTTACTAAGTCCCTTTTGTCTGCGTAGCTTTTTCTCAGTTTTTTGGTTGGGAAAACTAAAGGCTCATTGAGGCATGTTCATTGTAGGAGTTAGGAGGCTGTTGCACAGGTCTTGGGTGACGGTGCCATTCATTGCCTGGTGACCTCGGTCTTGCTGCAAGCTCTCAGACAAAGGACTGTCTTATTTATTTATTTTTTAATTCATGGGAGTATAATTGCTTTACATGTTTTGTTAGTTTTTGTTGTACAATGAAGTAAGTCAGCTACATATATATACATGCAGCCTCCTGAATCCCCCTCCCAGCCTCCCAGCCTCCCAGCCCCCTCTCCAGGCCATCACAGAGCACTGGGCTGGGCTCTCTGCGCTTCACAGGCACTTCCCACTGGCTGCCAGCTTTGCACATGGTAGTGTACATGTGTCAGCCCCAGTCTCCCAGTTTGTCCCTGTCTGAAAAGTGTAAAAGAGAAAAAGTATTTGGAAACAGTGAGACATATTGTTACATATGTATAAGTAGCCTAGGCCATTTCATCTCTGAAGGTACAAATATCCATCACAAAGCAGAGCACTTCATTCCTGGCTGGACTAGGGTCCTCCAGGATTCCGACTGGAGTGAGTGCTATAAAATGAAACTATTCATATATTTTGCAAAAGAAAAAAGACACACACACACACACACACACACACACACACACACACACAGAGCTCTAAAAGTAATACATAAGGAAAGTTGCTGTTCAGTGGCTAAGTTGTGTCTGACTCTGTGATCCCGTGGACTGCAGCAAGCCAGGCTCCGTGTCCTCCACTATCTCCTGGATTTTGCTCAAACTCATGTCCATTGAGTCAGTGATGCCATCCAACCATCTCAACCTCTGTTGCCCTCTTCTCCTCTTGAACTGTCTGTAGTGATTTATTAGACAAAATTTGTATGTGAAATAAAAATCCACAGTTCTTTCTCCATAGTTTTTTAAAAATCCTCACACAGACTACTAATACAATGTATTTTTACAATATAATGCAAAAATTCTTTCTTTCTGTTTACACTTCTCATCTCTTAGAGCCACTTGAAGTACTCTCCTTATCTATTCGTCTTAGAAGACATTAAAAATGTTTTAGAAGTAAATTCAACACTAAAAGTAAAAAATAAATTGTGAATGGTCAGTAATTCAAACAACAGTTTTCTAGTGAGCTCTTGTCATTCATGTCCATTTAGATAGCATATATTCATTATATTCATTTCATATCAATTATTATGTTTCAGTTAAGCTGGAGTCAGCAACATTGTTTCATGTAAGGTACCTACTTAGGATTCCTTGGAATGCTGGCCTCGGAGTTTAATGGTCGTGTTTCCTTGTTTCATTGAGATGTAACTGACATGTGGCATTGTGTAACAATGTGATGTGATGTCTGTGTGTGCTGTGCGGTGCTCCCCTCAGTACAGTTAGTTGGCACATCTGCCACCTCGCATGGTCTGGCTTTCTTCATTTTTTTTTTTTTTTTCCTAGCTTTCTTCTGATGAGGAAACTTGAGACCCGCTCTCAGTTGTTGTTGTTTAGTTGCTTCAGTCGTGTCTGACTTCGGGACCCCATGGACTGTAGCTCACCAGGCTCCTCTGTCCATGGGGTTCTCCAGTCGAGAATACTGGAGTGGGGTGCCATGCCGTCCTCCAGGGGATCTTCCCCAGCCAGGAATCAAACCTGCGTCTCTAATATCTCCTGTATTGGCAGGCGGGTTCTTTGCCACCACCTGGGAAGCCCAATAGAGATTGTAGGGGTGTCTAATTCTGAGTCCCCTGGCAGGTATAATGCGCGCCTGAACTGAAGCAGATGGCGTGTTCTCAATCAATACAGATCACTTATCTGACCAAGTGTAATTTTACTTGCTGATTTTCGAGGTCTATTTTAAGTTAACCCAATCACTGTAATTTAACCTTCTGAAAGAGTGAAAGACTGTTATGTTAGGTATTTTTCAGCATGTATGCCTCTTAAAGTGAAGTCCCTTTTTATATATGTATTCCTAATTTGTTCATGTCTTAGAGCAAATTGGAAATTTTGAAAAAGTGGACACTTTCCAATGTGACATAAAAAATAATGCATCTATGATAATTTTTTTTTTGCCTTGAAAATGGACAGATTTAGACATAATGTCACTTAAAAATAAGTCCTAATGCCTGTCATTTCCACTTGAATTCTTACCACAAGGTAAGCAGAATATGATCTTCACTTCTACTCATTTGTGAGTTTAGATTTTGACAGAGGAATGAAACATACTCCCTTTTAAAAAGACAGAACAAACTGCCTCATCAATTAATTCACTATGCAGAAGGTTATGAGTAATTTGTAAATTTAAAATTGGCTCCAGAACCTACTCCCCTGAGTGAATAATGAATGGATTTCTTCAGCTGACTGAAAAATTTCAGAATTATTATCTGGAACGGAATACAGACTGGAAGACTCACAGATTGCTCATGAAGTTGATAAAAACATCTTAATCCAATAGGTACATGGATCAGTGTATATTTCATCTCTTCATAGCTGACCTAGGGGCCAAGGTCCGTAAACCCATGTTGCTCCTTATTCAGCACCCACTCTTAAGTCCTTTTTCTCCTCTGCCTTCTGCATCAACCGCACACTAACCACCTGGGAGCCTCAAGAGTTTCGACTGTGAAATGTCAGCTGGCCTGACTGGTGCCTGCCAGTAGGTGGGTTCAGTGAGTGACTCAGTGTAGTTTCAGAGCCATAGGGATTCCTAGATCTCCAGGGAGCTGAGGGTTTTTGCAGCCCTGTGAGGAAACCCTTCAGGAGTCCTGGGTCTTCATTCATGGGCACATTGTCACCTTTGGGGCACTGGACCCTGGTCCCCACTGACTCAGTTCTGAACACCCTGCACCCACTCACCTGTCACTCCTGTCTGCAAGAATGTCCTGAACGATTTCAGTGGCTTGGAGACAAACAACACCATGGGGTGATTAACCTGCTGTCTCCCACCTTCCAGGAGCGTGTCCTTCAGTCCCTCTGCTCCTGGCAACACCTTCCTCAGGTCCCCTTATCTCAGCCTCTGCTCCTGCTTCCCTGATGCTCCTCCCTCCCCCAGCCCCCCTCCCACACACACACCCAGCGAGCTGTCCCCGCAGCCAGAGAGGTCCCTTGCGGGTCAGACACACCACCTATCCTTCTGCCTCAAGTGCCCCGCCCAGAGCCGGGTTTCCCATGCTACCTTTCTGCTCTGGTGCACAGTGAGGATGCTGTTCACGTGAGAGAAACATCCCGGGACACCGGGATTTACGCACACATCCCAGGGGCTGGCCTGAGCACACTGCAGGGCATTAGCAGAGCGTGTCCTCACCCCCTACGGGCAGAGCAGGAGTGTGTGGGGTAGAGCAAGAGCCTGAGCCTCGGCGCCTCAGTCAGTGTCCGCGGCGACTCTGCCCGTGGCTGAGAATAGACCGAAGTCCAGAGGTTTCAACCGCCTGAGCAGAGCTCTGCGCACCACCCCAGGCTGTCTGTGGGGGTTCCTGCCTGCCTTCCTCTCTCCTGAACCTCTCGGCTTCCGCACACAACAGCCCCACGCTTCAGCCCTAGGGCACTGCTGTCACCCTCCCGTGCCCACCTCCGTACCCACTCCCACCCCCGGACTCCTCCGTGACTCTGCGGAGCGTCCACTCAGGATTTGACTCATGGCTCCAAGGCCACATGTGCAGGAGTCCCTCCTGACCTTCTCCTCCTCCCAGGAGTGTCTGCACCCTTCCAGAGTGCAGCCATGTGCCATCCTTTGCCAGTGATTGGTACCCCATCAGGAAAAGACCCTAATTCCCTCCTTCCTTCAAAATACCAACAGAAAGCCACCCCTGCAGCGCTATGTAGGACCCTGGCCACCTCTCAGATACTCAGAGAGACGGAAGCACACACCCAAGGTGAGATCAGTGGGCCGGAGCACCGCAGCACAGAGGGAAGTGTTCCTCTCCACTCTCCCAGGGTTCCCAGAGCACGAAGTCTCCTTAATTGGACTTCCTGCATTTCTTTGAGGATGGATCTGAACATGACTGGTCGTGCAAGGTTAGAGATTGAACATTCTCATGAATAAAGGAAGAATATTTGGATTTCTAGGCATCAGTTTAGGAAGAGACACAAGTCACGAGAATGGAGGTGAACCAAAATTACACTCTTTCCTCCCACACTCTGGAGTCAGCTCAGATTGCACCTGTTCTGTGGAGTCTTCCCTGATTTTACTGTGTATTACCTGGGGCTGACTTTTGTTATTAAACACGGCCTTACTTTTTTTGCATTTACCTTTTCCTTCAAATTTTCAGTTTCTGCAGAACAGTGACACTTCCTGCTTTTCAGAGCATTTAGGGCAGCACCTTATTCAGAAAGTGGGCCCTGAGGATGTTTGTAAAATGCTCATTAGAAAAGTGTATGGACCCAAAGGCATCTGCATGCATGCCCCAGCTTCAGAATCCGCTCTCCACACAAGCGGGCTGAGCTCCGCGCCCCTTCACCCCGGCTTCCTGGGCAGTCCCCGCAGCTGTCTTGTGAGACTGGGGTGTCAAGTGTATTTCACAGGGGAGGAGGCGCTGGGGCCCAGTGAGTGGTGTGTCAGGAAGCCCACACTCAGCTCCAAATTTACCTTCCTGGCTGGTACTTTTTCCATTAGAGCTGGAGTTGATGTAAAAAAATAACGTGTGCTGTTGAGACCCCTTATTCATTTCTTTTTGCCAGGGAACATGTCCCTGTTTGCAAAGGTTCCTGTGGGTAAAACAAAAACTCTAAAAGCATAAATTCTTACTCTTAAGCCAGTTCTAATAGACCAAGAAAGGGGTGTGTATGTGTGTGTGTGTGTGAAAGAAGGGTTGAATAAATTAGAGAAAGACAGCCAAAAATAGATCCAGTGGCTGGGCCACTGAAGTGCATTTAAGAACAGAACATCTAATAGTTAACCTCACAAAGGGCGTTAGTCACTCAGTCGTTGTCTGACTCTTTTGCGACCTGACTGTAGCCCATGAGGCTTCTCTGTCCATGGGGTTCTCCAGGCAAGAATACTGGAGCAGGTTGCCAGGGCCTCCTCCAAGGGATCTTCCCAACCAAGGGATTGAACCTGGGTCTCCTGCATTGGCAGGTGGATTCATCTTCTTCTTCTTTTTTTTTTTTTAAGGAGAATTGCTTTACAGAATTTTGTTGTTTTCTGTCAAACTTCAACATGAATCAGCCACAGGTATATATATATATCTCCCCTCCCTTTTGAACCCCCCTCCCGTCTCCCACCCCATCCTACCCCTCTAGTTTGCTACAGAACCCCTGTTTGAGTTTCCTTAGCCATACAGCAAATTTCTGTTGGCCGTCTATTTTACATAGTTTCCATGTTTGCGTGTTACTCTTTCCATACGTCTCATCCTCTCCTCCCCTCTCCCCAAGTCCATAAGTCTGTTCTCTATGTCTGTTTCTCCATTGCTGCCCTGTGAATAAATTCTTCAGTACCATTTTTCTATATTCCCTATATGTGTGTTAGAATACGGTATTTATCTTTCTCTTTCTGACTCACTTCACTCTGTATAATAGGTTCTAGGTTCACCCACCTCATCAGAACTGACCACTGAACTCACCTGGGAAGCCTAAGGAAATATGCATTTGCTGCTAAGTCGCTTCAGTCATGTCCGACCCTGTGCGACCCCATAGGCTGCAGCCCACCAGGCTCCCCCATCCCTGGTATTCTCCAGGCAAGAACACTGGAGTGGGTTCTACTTCCTTCTCCAATGCATGAAAGTGAAAAGTGAAAGCGAAGTCACTCAGTCGTGTCCAACTCTTAGCAATCCCATGGACTGCAGCCCACCAGGCTCCTCTGTCCATGGGATTTTCCAGGCAAGAGTACTGGAGTGGGGTGCCATTGCCTTCTCCAATATGCATCTAGCATGTAATAAAAATAAAGCTTAGTAACCTGATGACTACCATAGCTATTGATATTAAGATGTGCTAAGTCATTTCAGTTGTGTCTGATTCTATGTGGCACTATGAGCTGTAGCCCACCAGACTCCTCTGTTTGTGGAATTCTCCAGGCGAGAATACTGGAGTGGGTCGCCATGCTCTCCTCGAAGGGATCTTCCCTGATATTAAGATAGGCTGAATTATATTCTCAAATTGATGCAGAAGAGTTTATGACTATGAGCCAATTACTAAATTAGTTTCTGTAAGATCTTTACAACTTAGTAGATGGATGTTAAGGAGTTTAAGAAAAGGATGGAGGAACCTGGATTCAACCACACGGTCTCTGATGATTGTGGTCCAAGAGTGTCTTCCCTCACAGGACTTTATATTTTGAGGAGATTTTATATTATGAAGGAAGATGTAACTGAAGATAACTTTATCTGAATAACAGGTATTGTGAACAGTATCTTAATACTATGTAGTAGAACACTATAAACTTACCCTCTTCAGAATGAATTGATGGCATCAAATGACTGCTTTCTCTTGAGGCCTCAAAATATTCACTTCCTAATCCCAGGATTCTGAGATGCTCCCATGTTTGTAGGTGTGATTAAGTGCAGGGGTTTGAAGTGGAGAGTATCCTGGATTATCTGGGGGCCCTGAACATAGTCCTACCTATTGAGGCAGAGGGAGATTTCACTACAGCAGGTGACGTGAAGCTGACAGCAAGCTGCCGCAAAGCACGCTGTGAGGATGAAGGAAGGGCACTTGTGCAGGGAGGTAGGTGACTTCTAGCTGCTGAAAGGGCGAAGAGACCCCCTTCCTTACAGGCTCCAGGAGGACCCAGCCCTGGGCACAGCAGCCTGGTGAGACTGATTTCAGGTTCCTGACTTCAGAGCTGTCAGAGGATACATTGGTATTGTCTCCACCTTTCTGATACTTTGTTACAGACGTAACAGAAAATGAAGACTTCACCTTGGAATCCTCCTCTCCGTGTGTCCTCCCAGCCTGAACTCTTAGCTCACGAACTTACTCAGTCCATTAGGAACCCCACCCCCTCATCAAATGATACCCTTAAGCCAGCCCCCTGAATTCATAAATATCCAGCCTTCCCCTGCACCCTGAGACACTGTTAAGACTGTCAACGTAGAACTTCCCCTTCTATTCAATCCGCTTTATTGTTGGAGTGCTTTGGTGCCATTTCTAGGAAGCCCGCATTTGATATGATACAATGAGGAAATCTGAAATAACATTCTGTCTGGATGAATAAAAGGCACTGGGTTATTACTGTTTTGTAAGTGAATAAAGACTGTCACTGAAGTTACCAGGAAGACTAGGTTTCATAGCTTAAGAGATCTTGGAAGCATTTCACGTGACTGATGCCAACTAATGAGGATTGTAAGAAGATTATCGCTATTTGGTAACTCTGTCCAGGGTCTTTCAGAATAAACAGAAAAAAGATATAGGGTTGAGATTATGAATTACAGAAGAAACAATAAGATATCGGGACATAATTTAGGACATTATATTTAATGTATACATTCCTAGGAGAGAGCATAACTATGGAGGAAAAACAATAATAAGAAATAATAAAATAAAAGTAATAAATAATGTAATCATAATAAATATATAACAATAGCAAAATAATATATCACTATATAAAATTAAAAAATTAAAAATGGAGGAAAATGCATCATAAAAAATTCAAGCAGTGAAAAAATCACATCTTTGTGATGTGATAAAGAAGGGTCACCTTGTCTCAGGGAATACTAATGAAAAATATCAAAGTCAGCACTTAAGGGACAACATTTATACATATTCCAGTTGCTCACAAGGGACATAATCAAATTGGAATCCGAATTCTCCCTCATAAAATTAAATTTTAGAAAGCATTTATTTGATCAGTCTTTCCAGACTTCAGAGGAAACAGTTGAGGATTCAAAGTTTTAAACCCAGTGAACTATCAATTGAAAGAAAGGGCAAAAGAAGAAGTTACCACTTGCATACCCTTTTCAAATCGTAGTAAGAATGGTTCAGCCCAGTAATGCTGACGGTGGAAGGAAGGAAGTGACGTGAAGAACAGAAGTAATTCCATACTCTTAGCACTCAGTCCAGAAATAACGGCACCCACTGAGTTTCCAGTATGTCTCAAGAGTCATGGTAATTTATGCCTTATCTAACTCCCAGGAATTAAACAATCAGAAGTACACACAAGATGGATGAAGCTTAGGTCACTTTCTGTTCAAGATCACGGACTTAGTGATGGGTGCAGACAAGCACCCACTCCAGTCTGAATCCACCCTCCCCCTCTGTGTGCTTTTAAAATTTAATTTATATTGGAATATGGTTCATACACAGTGTTGGGTTAGTTTCAGGAACAGCAAAATGGTTCAGTTATACATATACATGTATTCATTCTCGCTCAGATTTTTTCTTCATATAAGAGTATTAGGTAAAGTTTCCCTGTGCTGTATGATAGGCTCTTGTTGATTATCTCTTTTATACGTATCAGAGTGTATATGTCAGTCCCAAGCTCCTAATTTACCACTATCTCCAATGTTTCCGCTTTGGTCACCTTAAGTTTGTGGGTTTTAAAAAATATTTATTTATTGATGGTATCTGGTCCCATCAGTTCATGGCAAATAGATGGGGAAATGGTGGAAACAGTGGCTGACTTTATTTTTGGGGCTCCAAAATCATCGCAGATGGTGACCGCAGCCATGAAATTAAAAGATGCTTATTCCTTGGAAGGAAAGTTATGACCAACCTAGATAGCATATTCTAAAGCAGAGATATTACTTTGCCAACTAAGGTCCGTCTAGTCAAGGCTATAGTTTTTCCAGTGGTCATGTATGGATGTGAGAGTTGGACTACAAAGAAAGCTCAGTGCTGAAGAATTGATGCTTTTGAACTGTGGTGTTGGAGAAGACTCTTGAGAGTCGCTTGGACTGCAAGGAGATCCAACCAGTCCATTCTGAAGGAGATCAGCCCTGGGTGTTCACTGGAAGGACTGATGTTGAAGGTGAAACTCCAATACTTTGGCCACCTGGTGTGAAGAGCTGACTCATTTGAAAAGCCCCCGATTTGGGGAAAGATTGAGGGCAGGAGGAGAAGGGGATGACAGAGGATGAGATGGTTGGATGGCATCAGCGACTCAATGGACTTGGGTTTGGGTAGACTCATGTGATGGACAGAGAGGCCTGGTGTGCTGCGGTCCATGGGGTCACAATGAGCTGAACACGACTGAGTGACTGAACTGAACTGATTTTTTAATTTTAACTGGAGGATAAGTATAATACTGTGATGGTTTTTGCCATATGTCAGTAGGAAAGAGCCCCAGGTGCACATGTGTCCCCCATCCTGAGCCCCCTCCCACCTTCCTCCCCACCCTCTCCCTCTAGGTTGTCCCAGAGCACCGGCTTTCGGTGTCCTGCGTCATTCGCTGAACTCACACTGGTCATGTATTTTACACACGGCAATGTACATGTTTCAGTGCTATTCTCTCAAATCATCCCATCCTTGCCTTTTCCCACTGAGTCCAAAAGTCTGTTCTTTACGTCTGTGTCTCCTTTGCTGCCCTGCACGTAGGATGGTCGGTACTGTCCTCCTAAATTCCACATATGTGCATTAACATATAGTATTTGTCTTTCTCTTTCTAACTTACTTCAGAAAGAAATAGGCTTTGTTTTCTAAGATGTGGTACCTGTATACAATGGAATATGGATAGATATTATGAAATCTATATGATATTATGATAAGACAGAGATTATATTTAATGTGTGAATGGAATATTATATATATGTACAATATATACAGGCTTTGTTTTCTAACCCTAGCCCTAACCCTAGGCTTTGTTTTCTAAGATGTAGTACATATATACAGTTCAGTATTACTCGGCCATAACAAAAGAGTGAGATAATGGTGCTTTCTGCAACGTGGTTGGAGTTAGAGACTGTCCTGAGTGAAGCAAGTCAGAGAAAGACAAATATTGTGTGATATCACTCATGGAATCTGGAAAGATGATACAAGTGAACTTCAACTAAACACTGAGTCACAGACTTTGAAAACCATCCCCCCTACTTCCTTCCATGCATGGAACAGATTCCAGTGGGAATATTTTATCATTCAATAATTAACCTACACTTAGTGTAATCATGTTAGCAAATAAGAACATCTCTGACAAAAGTTAAAACATCATTGGTGATCTCCTTGTCTACAAATTATCAGTAAATATTTAGTGGCAACAACAAAAGGAAATAACTGCCAAGTCCTCTTCTTGTGCTTTTCGTATCTTTACATATAATTGTGTTTGTCCAAATGGAATCGCGTTTTACATATTTGGTAATTTGCCTTTTCCTATGGGCTTCCCTGGTGGCTCAGATGGTAAAGAGTCTGCCCGAAGTGTGGGAAACCTGAGTTCAATCCTTGTGTTGGGAGGATCCCCTGGAGGAGGGTGTGGCAACCTGCCCTGATGTTCTTGCCTGGAGAATTCCTTTTCCTAGTATACCAGTCTATAGGAAATAGCTTGCAGTCTCTTCTGTTCTTTTCTTTGAATATAAAATTAGGCAGCAGCTCTAAAAATAATACTCAACCTGACTTACAAATAATCTAATTAATGATAAGGTATCCTAACACTCTTTTCACGTCTATATCATTTAAAGAGACCTGACTCATACATCAGCGACCTTCCTCAGCGATCAATACAAAGAAATAGAGGAAAACAACAGAATGGGAAAGACTAGAGATCTCTTCANTGGGATATATTTGGAAGGAATGATGCTAAAGCTGAAGCTCCAGTACTTTGGCCACCTCATGCGAAGAGTTGACTCATTGGAAAAGACTCTGATGCTGGGAGGGATTGGGGGCAGGAGGGGAGGGGGACGACAGAGGATGAGATGGCTGGATGGCATCACTGACTCGATGATGGTGAGTTTTAGTGAACTCCGGGAGTTGGTGATGGGCAGGGAGGCCTGGCATGCTGCAATTTATGGGGGTCGCAAAGAGTGGGACATGACTGAGTGACTGAATTGAACTGAACTGAACCAGCAGTCTCAAAGCACAGTAATCTGTTTCACAAATAGAAACAGGCTCCTGGTGATTAGAAATTCTTTACCTTTGTAACAGAGATCAGTGATAACTTTATCTGGTTAACTGCCTGTTCTTGAGACGTTAATGAGAAAAAGAATGGCTTTTCTGGGCTACCATTTTACTTCCTTTTAAACCCTGAAAGACTGTTGTGGAAAAAGAATCATGAGACTCTTTTCCTACCAGATTTTACCTTTATATTAATGCTTGATTCTAGCTGGATTGACTTTTTTTTTCTTTTTTTCTGAATTAATATTAACTAAAGCAAGAGAATATGTTTTTTAAAGGATTCTCAGCTAAATAAAATTCTGGATGGATAATCTGTAAATAAGTTGTTTAGCTATAAAATGAAAGAAATTTATATTTCTTTATTAAGGAAAATTTAAGGCGAAGATTTTAGGATTTCATAATAATTTTGATAGATACAACATATGACTAATACATTTTACACAGTTAAAGTAATGGCCAGTTTAGGGCAATTTTTGCTTTGAATTATTTTTCATAAATATCCTGCAAAGCAGTTCTGCTTCATCCTGTGAATGAAGATGTATACATCTAAAAAAAAGCAAAACAAAACAAACACACACACACAAAAACACAAAAGCAGAGAATATTAGTGAAGATAAAATACGGAGTCATAGTAAAGGCGGAAGCCATTCATTACTACAAGATTTCTTTATAGACATTAGCTGTGCTTCTGCCGTCATTGCACCGAGGATGAAGAAGACAAAAGGACCGCTTGGTACCTTGACTTGTTTTATATCAGTTGGTTCACAGGTCTCTACTTCCTTAATGAAAGGCATGATGGTATCATAGTAAGGGATCAGGAAGACATTAGTTAACTTTACGGTTAGATAAAGTACTTTTAAATGTGNATTAGCTGTGCTTCTGCCGTCATTGCACCGAGGATGAAGAAGACAAAAGGACCGCTTGGTACCTTGACTTGTTTTATATCAGTTGGTTCACAGGTCTCTACTTCCTTAATGAAAGGCATGATGGTATCATAGTAAGGGATCAGGAAGACATTAGTTAACTTTACGGTTAGATAAAGTACTTTTAAATGTGTAAAAAAGCAAGAGAGTTCCAGAAAAACATCTACTTCTGCTTTATTGATTACACCAAAGCCTTTGACTGTGTGGATCACAACAAACTGTGGAAAATTCTTCAAGAGATGGGAATACCAGACCACCTTAACCTGCATCCTGAAAAACCTGTATGTAGGTCAAGAAGCAACAGTTAGAACTGTACTTGGAACAACAGACTGATTCCAAATCAGGAAAGGAGTATGTCAAGGCTGTATATTGTCACACTGCTTATTTAACTTATATGAGAAATGCTGGGCTGGATGAGGCAAAACTGGAATCAAGATTGCCAGGAAAAATATCAATAACCTCAGATACACATATGACATCACCCTTGTGGCAGAAAGCGAAAGAGAACTAAAGAGCCTCTTGATGAAAGGGGAAGATGAGAGTGAAAAGGTTGGCTTAAAACTCAACATTCAGAAAACTAAGCTCATGGCATTTGCTCCCATCACTTCCTATCAAATAGATGGGAAAACAGTGGAAACAGTGAGAGATTTTATTTTGGGGGGCTCCAAAATCACTGCAGATGGTGACTGCAGCCATGAAATTAAAAGACGCTTGCTCCTTGGAAGAAAAGCTTTGACAAACCTAGACAGCATATTAAAAAGCAGAGACATTTCTTTGCCAACAGAGGTCCATCTAGTCAAAGCTATGGTTTTTCCAGTAGTCATGTATGCATGTGGAAGTTGGACTACAAAGAAAGCTGAGTGCTGAAGAATCGATGCTTTTGAACTATGGTGTTGGAGAAGACTCTTGAGAGTCCCTTGGACTGCAAGGAGATCCAAGCAGTCCATCCTAAAGGAAGTCAGTCCTGAATATTTATTGGAAAGACTGATGCTGAAGCTGAAAACTCTAATACTTTGGCCATCTGATGCAATGAACTGACTTATTGGGAAAGACCTTGATACTGGGAAAGATTGAAGGTAGGAGGAGAAAGGGACGGCAGAGGATGAGATGGTTGGATGGCATCACTGACTTGACGGACATGAGTTTGAGCAAGCTCCGGGAGTTGGTGATGGACACGGAAGTCTGGTATGCTACAATCCATGGGGTCACAAACAGTTGGACACAACTGAGCAACTGAATTGAATTGAATTGAACTAAACTGTTTAAAGTATTTAAAGGTAATTTTTAATTTCTCAAGAATACCTGGTTGAATTGGATTTAAATAGTGTTATGCTTTTAATTGAAAAAGTTGATCAATGTTCCAATAAATAGCCATCAATATAAGTGATCTCACTGTGAAGAAAAGATCTCAGAACTCTCAAATGTTTAGGAAGGAAAAGATAATTCAGAATCTAATTTTATGGTAAATTTTCCCCTATTTTTAATATTCATAGTAACCTGTCAGCCAAGTGTCAAACCACACAGTGATACTAGGATCTCTTCAGAAAATGACAGCCACCTGCTCCAATGGGGGATCCAGCTTTATTTCATTTTTCAAAATAACACTCAGTTGGTCACATTCACACTTTGAAGTGTTGGTAATGCACCTACAGTTTTCCTAATATGTACTTAAGTACAGTGCTCTTTTTTGCTATAAATTGCATTTAGCATGTTTTTATGTTACTTTTCTTACTTTAAAAATGTAATAGCTACAGAAATGTAAGTTTAAAGCAGTACTAGTATTAAGATAATTTGAAAACCTTGAGAACATGTGTTGAGGAGACTAAAATCCATTAACATCCATGTGATGTCTTATATTACAGGAAAGATTTCTGCCACATAAATATGGGTGTGTTGGATAGGAGTCTGTGGTGTGGGCTGCACCACAGAAGGCATATATTAATCTTTCTGGAAAGTGAAGATTGGTAGAGATAGATACTCATTTGATAGACAAACCGTAGTGAAAAAGTGGCAAATAGTCAAGATGTTTATATAACACTAACAGTGGGATTTGGGGCTTCTTTGGTGGCTCAGTGGTAAAGAACCTGCCTGTCATTGTAGGAGATTAAAGTTCAATGCCTGGGTCTGAAAGATCCCTTGGAGAAGGAACTGGAAATCCACTCCAGTATTCTTGCCTGGAGAATCCCATGGACAGAGGAGCCTGGCAGGCTACAGTCCACAGGCTCACAAAGAGTCAGAGACACACCTTAGCAATTAAACGATAGCAACATAAAAGCAGGATTTTAACACTGGTCACTTCATTGTGCCGTTTTCACTGAGGCTGTAATTTTCTGGCAATGCAGTGGCCTCCATTGGCGTCCACAGTGCAGAGTGAAGTGGAGCACCTGGCTGGGGCTACAGAGAAGGTTCTAGATGCCCGTTTTGTAACTCAGCACTCAGCAACCTAGGAGAGGGGAAGAGTGAGAACATGTGTTGAGGAGACTAATACATTTAGAGATGGGATTAGAGGTGGGATTACTTGGTTGGAGGTGACAGTGTCCTGAGACCCTCTGCGCTGCCATGGGAACCAAGGTGAAGGGTTCCAGGACTGGGGTGTCTTTACCAAGGGAGCCACTTGAATGTAACCATGGAGTCCTGACTACACAGCGACTCACACTGGACAAAGCCTAAAGCTGAGACTGCCCAGCTGCCCGAGGTGGGGAGGGTGGCTTTCCTGGGACTGCCACCCCCAAGCATTTATTCTGTCCGGAGTTGGAGGGGAGGTAGGCGTGAGTGCGTTTACCACCAGCCGAGTGAGGGCCACAAAGCAGGTGCGTTAATTCCGAGTTAATCTGAAGGGCTCTGGCTCCATGTCTTTCTTCAGGCAGTAACAGGAACTTTGAAAGCAGATAGATACACAAACCTACCATAGTGGCCCCAGAGGCATCCTCCGTGGTCACAGGGCATCTTGACTGCACGTTACTTAAACACCCTTGATCCACACACTGTGGAGCTTATATAGACACTGTGTTCATCTGAGTTACTTTGAAGAATGAGGTATCATGTCAATCAGAGATAGTTGCTTTTTTATTGAAATATATGGTTTATTTACAATGTTGTGTTTCAGTTGTATAGCAAAGTAATTCATTTATAAGTACACACATATATATATATTTTTAAGATTCCTTTCCCTTATCAGTTCAGTTCAGTTCAGTCACTCAGTCATGTCTGACTCTTTGCAACCCCATGGACTGCAGCATGCCAGGCCTCCCTGTCCATTACCAACTCCTGGGGTTTACTCAAACTCATGTCCATTGAGTCGGTGATGCCATCTAACCATCTCATCTTGGCCATCCCCATCTCCTCCCACCTTCAATCTTTCCCAGTATCAGGGTCTTTTCCAATGAATCAGTTCTTCGCATCAGGTGGCCAAAGTATTGGAGTTTCAGCTTCAGCATCTTCCTTCCAGTGAAAATTCAGGATTGATTTTCTTTAGGATAGACTGGTTGGATCTCCTTGCAGTCCAAGGGATTCTCAAGAGTCTTCTCCAACACCACAGTTCAAAAGCATCAATTCTTTGGAGCTCAGCTTTCTTCACAATCCAACTCTCACATCCATACATGACTATTGGAAAATCCATAGCTTTGACTAGACAGACTTTTCTTGGCAAAGTAATATCTCTGCTTTTGAATATGCTATCTAGGTTGGTCATAACTTTTCTTCCAAGGAGCAGTCATCTTTTAATTTCATGGCTGCAGTCACCATTTGCAGTGATTTTGGAGTCCCAAAAATAAAGTCTCTCACTGCTTCCATTGATTCCCCATCGATTTGCCATGAAGTGATGGGACCAGATGCCATGAGCTTAGTTTTCTGAATGTTGGGTTTTAAGCCAACTTTTTCACTCTCTTCTTTCACTTTCATCAAGAGGCTCTTTAGTTCTTCTTTGCTCTCTGCCATAAAGGTCGTGTCATCTGCATATCTGAGGTTATTGACATTTCTCCCAGAAATCTGGATTCCAGCTCGTGCTTCATCCAGCCCAGCATTTCTCATGATGTACTATGCATCATAGGTTAACATCATCATAAGTTAAATAAGCAGGGTGACAATATACAGCCTTGATATACTCCTTTCCCAATTTGGAACCAGGCTGTTGTTCTATGTCCGATTCTAACTATTGCTTCCTGGCCTTCATATAGATTTCTCAAGAGGCAGGTCTTGTGGTCTGGCATTCCCAACTCTTGAAGAATTTTCCACAGTTTGCTGTGGTCCACACAAGGCTTTGGCATAGCCAATAATGCATAAGTAGATGTTTTTCTGGAACTCTCTTGCATTTTTGATGGTCCAACAGAATTTGGCAATTTGATCTCTGATTCTCTGCCTTTTCTAAATCCAGCTTAAACATCTGGAAGTTCACAGTTCACATACTGTTGAAGCCTGGCTTGGAGAATTTTGAGCATTACTTTACTAGCGTGTGAGATGAGTGCATTTGTGCAATAGTTTGAGCATTCTTTGGCATTGTCTTCCTTTGGGATTGGAATGAAAACTGACCTTTTCCAGTGCTGTGGCCACTGCTGAGTTTTCCACAATTGCTGGCATATTTCACAGCATCATCTTCCAGGTTTTGAAATAGGTCAACTGGAATTCCATCACCTCCACTAGCTTTGTTCGTAGTGATGCTTCCTAAGGCCCACTTGACTTCACATTCCAGGATGTCTGGCTCTAGGTGAGTGATCACACCATTGTGATCATCTAGGTTGTGAAGGTCTTTTTTTGTACAGTGCTTCTGTGTATTCTTGCCACCTCTTCTTAGTATCTTCTTCTTCTGTTAGATCCATACCATTTCTGTCCTTTATTGAGCCCATCTTTGCATGAAATGTTCCCTTGGTATCTCTAATTTCCTTGAAGAGATCTCTAGTCTTTCCCATTCTATTGTTTTCCTCTAATTCTTTGCATTGATCACTGAGAAGGCTTTCTTATCTCTCCTTGCTTTTCTTTGGAACTCTGCTTTCAAATGGGTATATCTTTCCTTTTCCCCTTTCCTTTATGTGTTATTACAGATTACTGAGTGTAGTTGCTTGTGCTATACAGTAGGTTCTTGTTGGTTACCTATTTTATATGTAGTAGTGTCTGTATTTTAATCCCAATCCCCTAATTTATCCCTCCTTCCCCCTTTGCCCCCCGTAACCATAAGTTAGTTTTTATGTCTGTGAGTCTGTTTCTGTTTTGTAAATAAATTCATTTGTGTCAATTTTGTTTGAGATTACACATATTTGTAACACCATATATTATTTGTCTTTTTCTGTCTGACTTAGTGTGATAATCTCTGGGTCTGCCCATGTTCCAGCAAATAGCATTACTTTATTCTTTTTACAGCTGAGTAATATTCCATTGTTCATGTGACCATATCCCCTTTAGCCATTCCTCTGTTGATGAGTGCTTAGGTTGTTTCCATGTCTTGGCTGTTGTAAATAGTGCTGCTCTGAACACTGAAATTGTATCCCATTCCTCATTATAGCCATTAGCTTCAACCTGTAACTCCACTTAGGTTTTCCTTGTTCTTCTGAGAGTTCCATGGGACTCTACCATTTTCAAGAATCAGCTTTATATAAAATTAGAAATGTTAACTTTGTTGAGATGTAAAATGAAAATTGTAAGTCTTATAGGTAACCACAGATAAATTTGTAGTACTTTCCATTTTTTATCTCAGAAATTAATAATAAATGCTTTAAAATATTGTTGATCTGTAATTGTTTCTACCGTGCAACATTAACAAGTTGATCACAGAGCATAACAGTTTTCAAGACTTTGTGGAATTTTTCTGATCAAAATTAGGCAGGAGGAACAACGTCCAGTATCTCCTCAGCTTCTTTTTGTCATTAAAGGAACACTTATAGCATTAAATGCAGATGTTAGAAAAAATTATCAAATTAAAAATTTATGGTTTCATGATAAATAGGGAAGATAGTGGAAGATTACACTAAAATTAACAGAAGATAGGAAATGATAAAGACAAAGTAGAAATCAAGAACAGAGAAGGCAATGGCACCCCACTCCAGTACTCTTGCCTGGAAAATCCATGGACAGAGGAGCCTGGTGGGCTGCAGTTCATGAGGTCTCTAAGAGTCGGACACGACTGAGCGACTTCACTTTTACTTTTTACTTTCATGGATTGGAGAAGGAAATGGCAACCCACTCCAGTGTTCTTGCCTGGAGAATCCCAGGGGTAGGGAAGCCCAGTGGGCTGCTGTCTATGGGGTCACACAGAGTCGGACACGACTGAAACGACTTAGCAGCAGCAGCAGCAGCAGAAATCAATAAAATGGAAGAGAAAAATACATGAAAGAAATGAAATGCAAGAAATGAAATCATAAGTTTGTATTCTGAACAGCAATAGAATTGGTAAAACTCCAGCCAGGCTGACAAAAACAGAAAAAATACAAACGATAAATATGAATATAGCTGAGACATCATTATGAAAAAGAAATGTTAAGAACAATTCCAAGCCCATAAATATGATAATTTAAATTCCTTTTCCTTGGTAGACAAAAACTATCAAGCTTTACTCAAGAAAAACAAATGAATAACCAGATCCTATTCACTTTCCCAAATTCTATAGTTAGCATTGCATCAAGAGGAATAACTTCAGGCACATCATTTCACTGGAGGTTTTTATCAATCATTCAAGGAATAAATAGCCAGTTCCACAAATTATCTTAAAAGAAATAGAAGAGAACACTTTCTACCTCATTCTGTGGAGCCAGAATTGCACTAACCCTAAACCTAACCATTACAAGAAAGGGAAATTACAGAACAGTGTCTTAGTAGGTGACTGCAGCCATGAAATTAAAAGACAATTGCTCCTTGGAAGAAAAGCTATGACAAACCTAGACAGTGTGTTAAAAAGAAGAGACATCATTTTGCCTACCAAGGTCCATCTAGCCAAAGCTATAGTTTTTCTAGTAGTCATATATGGATGTGAGAGTTAGCCCATAAAGAAGGCTGAGTGCTGAAGAATTGATGCTTTTGAACTGTGGTGATGGAGAGGACTCTTGCAAGTTCTTTGAACAGCAAGGAGATCCAACCAGTCAATCCTAAAGGAAGTCAACCTTGAATATTCACTGGAAGGACTGATGCTGAAGCTGAAGCTCCAATACTTTGACCACCTGGTGTGAAGAACTGGCACACTGGAAAAGACCCTGATGCTGGGAAAGATTGAGAGCAGGAGAAGGGGGCGGCAGAGGATTAAATGGTTGGATGGCATCACCGACTCAATGGATGTGAGTTTGAGCAAACACCAGAGATAGTGAAGCCTGGCATGCTGCAGAACATGGGGTCACAAAGAGTCAAACACGACTTAATGAGTGAACAACAACTCTTAGTAACATAGATGCAATAGTGCCCAATCTAAGAAAATCCAGTGAAGCAAAAGTAACATGACCAAATAAGGATTATTCCAAGAATGCAAGACTGATTTGACATTCAAAAATCAATCAGTTTATTTTATTATACCAGAAATCAAAGGAACTAAAACAGCTGAAACAGATTTGAAAAAGAAAAACATAATTAGAGGAATAATGCTGATTTTAAGAATTATTATGAAGTCATAGTATGAATGAGATTGTGATATGGGCTAATGTTCTAGAAAATAAGATGAGTGGAACAGAATAGAGACTGAAGTAATAGACAAACAATCTTGAGTAAGATGTAAAAGCAGTTCAATGGAGATAGAATAGTTTTCTCAAGAAATGGGCCTATAAAAAGTGAACATCAATATGCTAAAAATTTAAGCTTGACTTATACCTCCCACCTTATACAGAAATTAACCCCCACTTTATCTTAGGCCTAAATAGAAATGTTAACTGTGTGAAATATCTGGAAGAAAATATAGAAGAAAATCTGCATGACTTTGGGTTAGTCAAAAGTTTTTAGTTACGACAACAAAAATGTAATCTATAAAGACAAAAAGATAAATTGAACTTTGCCAAAACTGAAAACTTTTGTTCTGTGAAAAATGTTAAAAAATGAAGACAGGGAATTCCCTGGTAGTTCAGTGGTTAGGACTGCATGCTTCCACTTCAGGGAGCACGGGTTTGGAACCTGGTTGGGAACCTAAGATTCCAAAGCCATGTGGTTTGGTGAGGGGAGAAAAAAAAAAGGACAAGTAACAGAATGGGAGAAAATATTTGTAAATCATTCCCTCGTGGGTCAGTGGTAAAGAATCTGCCAGCAATACAGGAGACTTGGGTTCCATCCCTGGGTTGGCAAGATCCCCTGGAGAAGGGAATGGCAACCCAACTCTGATGTTCTTGCCTGGAGAATCCCATGGACAGAGGAGCCTGGCAGGCTACAATCCATGGGGTCACAAAGAGTCAACACAACTGAGCGACTAACACTTAAAGATACTAAGAGATAATCAGACACATTTTCAATGACGGTATGGTAAATAAGTATATGAAAAACTATTGACATCATTTACGTTAAAAAGCTTGACATAAAGCAACAGCGAGATATTGCTGCATACAGTGCTGGGTGGAAGGCAAAACTGTGGGCAGCTGAGGAATAACAACTGGGAAGTTTCTTATAAAGTTTAAACACAGTCTTATCATACAGTCTGATGATCTCAGTCCTAGATATTTGTCTAAAAGCAATGGAACCCCATGTTTATTCAAAAAGCTTAATTTAAGTGTTCTTAGAAGCTTTATTCATAATTGCTAAAAGTTGAAAACAAGCCAGACGTCCTTCAAACTGAATAGATAAACAGACTGCAGAACACCAATTCAATACTGCTTTTCAGCCATAAAATGACAACCTCTGAGTCATTCAACAAATTGGATACATGTTAAATGCATTCTATAAGTGAAAGAAGCAAAATCCGAAAGGTTTTATAGTCTGTGATTCCATTTATGTGAAAATCTGGAAACTCTAGTAGAACTAGAGTGATGGTAACTAGGTCAGTGTTTGCCAGGGTTTGAGGGCTGGGGTCTTTGTTGACTTCTGATAGGAAGTGTGTATGGTGTTTGGGGTCATGGAAGTGTCTATAAGAAAATATATTGGATCCATAACTCAAAACTGTTACAACTGTATACTACAAAGAACATTTTTTACCACACATGAATTTAACAAAATGAGCTATGATGGAGAGGAACCTGACAGGGAACACAGATTGTAGCAAAGCTGTTTAAATTGCACATGAACCTTGTAACCACAGTCAAGTGGATTGGGAGAAAGAAAGAGCCCTAAGTAACTTGGGAAAATAGTGTTTGACCAGAAACTGACCCTCAGGATGAAAGGAACCCAGATAGTGTCCTCTTCCTGGCAGTTTACCATGTGTTAAATGTCACAGACATGTGTTTGCTCAGTTGCTCAGTCGTGTCCAACTCTTTGCAACCCCATGGACTGTAGCCCTCCAAGCTTCTCTGTCCATGGCATCCTCCAGGCAAGAATACTGGAATGGGTTGCCGTTTCCTTCTCCCGGGGATCTTCCTGACCCAGGGCTCGAACCTGCATCTCCAGAATTGGCTGGCAGAGTGTCCTCCTCTGAGCCACCAGGGAAGTCTTCATGTACATGTGCAATAGAGTTAAAGAAATGAGCACGTGCTTTTTAGGTAGTTTCAGTTATAAGTATGGAGAAGGTTGACAGGTGGAGCCTGAATTAGATCGAATGTATCAATATGAAAACAGATGATAGATAGCTAGAGAGAGAAACCAGTCACCATAGGTAACTGTACTATGAACCAGCTGTGTGGACAGGGAGGTGTCTGCAAAGTCTGTTAGCATTTCTTCTGTCCCACTGTCTCTGCTGGCCCAGCTAACACACATTTACCAAACACGTGCTTTTCCATCTCCATGTGAATTGCCTTTACTCCTCTGAGGTCCCAACCCCCTACCCCCAACATCCTCTTTGTCTTTANAGACTTTACTTTGGGGAGCTCCAAAATCACTGCAGATGGTGATTGCAGCCATGAAATTAAAAGACGCTTACTCCTTGGAAGGAAAGTTATGACCAACATAGACAGCATATTAAAAAGCAGAGACATTACTTTGCCAACAAAGGTCCATTTAGTCAAGGCTATGGTTTTTACAGTGGTCATGTATGGATGCGAGAGTTGGACTGTAAAGTAAGCTGAGCATTGAAGAATTGATCCTTTTGAACTGTGGTATTGGAGAAGACTGTTGAAAATCCCTTGGACTGCAAGGAGGTCCAGCCAGTCCATCCTGAAGGAGACCAGTTCTGGGTGTTCATTGGAAGGATTGATGCTANATGGATGCGAGAGTTGGACTGTAAAGTAAGCTGAGCATTGAAGAATTGATCCTTTTGAACTGTGGTATTGGAGAAGACTGTTGAAAATCCCTTGGACTGCAAGGAGGTCCAGCCAGTCCATCCTGAAGGAGACCAGTTCTGGGTGTTCATTGGAAGGATTGATGCTAAAGCTGAAACTCCAATACTTGGCCACCTCATGCGAAGAGTTGACTCATTGGAAAAGACTCTGATGCTGGGAGGTATTGGGGGCAGGAGGAGAAGGGGACAACAGAGGATGAGATGACTGGATGGCAATACCGACTCGATTGACATGATTTTCAGTGATCTCTGGGAGTTGGTGATGGACAAGAAGGCCTGGCATGCTGCAGTTCATGGGGTTGCAAAGAGTTGGACATGACTGAGTGACTGAACTGAACTGAACTGACGCTTGCATTTAGTTGCCAGTCTCAAAATGTCATTGTTTTAAAGGGTAAATCAAAAAAAAAAAAAAAACCAACAAGGGTGCATAAAGATAGAGGCACTATACGTGGGGCCACACACCTGTATACCTTTCGTCACCTGTGTACCGACTGCTCTGTGTTTAATCAAGCATGTAACTCATATTTTAAAAAGGCAAATATTCACAGTGAGTACAGTAGTGCCTTCAAAGCAAAGGTGGGTCAGATTTATGAACCCTCAATGACACATGAATTACTGGTTTTGAAGGGAGAATTCTTGGTGCAGCCAAGGTTACACCTGAACCGACAATGATTTAATGACCTACAAAAGCTCCTGGAGACCTCAATCACTTCTTCTCTGTGTCATTCCAGACACATTCCAAACACCGTAGGGTGACCGTGCAGGGATGTGTCAAGTTCTCCTGCAAGAGGAGGTCAGTGACTTCTGATGCCTCCCTTAGTGAACTTGGTCTTTCTCTCACATATATTACTGATTTGGAGTAATTGGTTGCTTCAGATTTCGGAAATGGTTTTGAAAATGTTATTTTGGTTTTTACAGGTCAAAATAAGTACAAGTAATGGCCCTGTCAGGGAGGAAGGATTTTCCACCTGTCTAGGTTCTTCTGGCCAGTCTAAGAATTAAATGGGTATGAGACAGATGAACAGGAGAAAATCACACAGAAGTTGAAAAGTGTTGCGGTCATTTAATGGACCGGAACCTGGTGTTCCAGATCGACAATAAAAAAGTGAAAGAGTGAAAGAAGCTAATAGTCCCTGGTTTGAGAACCAATAAAACCCTTGAACAGGGCTTGCACTGCTCACGAAGGCACAAGGTGTCCTCTCGAACAGGTCTTGAAAGCCTGGGCAGGAGAGTGACCTCGGTGGGTTTCCACGCTCCAGAGAATTAGCAAGGGGGAGGGAGGGAGGGAGAGAGAGAGAGAGAGAGAGAGACACGGGGACCCAAGCCTCTGGTGGAGCAAGGGGCTTTAATGATCTTTCTGTAAGTATATATAGGCTGTTGTATAAGGAATTCTTTCGACAACGATAAAGATCAGAAAACCAGACGTACAGCAACTGTTATCAAGGAAACAAGGAATTAACAACGGTCAAAATGTCAGAAGACAATCCATATCTCAAGAAAGAGGGTCGTGACTAAGCAGTTTCGTCGTAAGGAGAATGTTTACTGAAGGAAATCCATGTGTACATTTTATCTCATGACCTCAGTCCTGGGAGCAGTGTGCTGCTCCACTCATTACCAGGAACTGATAAGGAACAGAGGATTTATGAGAAACAGAAAACAGCACACAGGAATCCTCTTGTTAAACGTTCTCTGACAGAAAAGCATGTATACCTGGGAGAGACCCAAGAAAACTGAGTCACTCGCCAAAATGGCTGAGACCCTCAGCTTAAACAGTTCAGTTCAGTTCAGTCGCTCAGTAGTGTCCAACTCTTTGTGACCCCATGAATTGCAGCATGCCAGGCCTCCTTGTCCATCACCAACTCCCGGATTTCACTCAGACTCATGTCCATCGAGTCTGTGATGCTATCCAGCCATCTCATCCTTGGTCGTTCCCTTCTCCTCCTGCCCCCAATCCCTCCCAGCATTGGAGTCTTTTCCAGTGAATCAACTCTTCACATGAGGTGGCCAAAGAACTAGAGTTTCAGCTTTAGCATCAGTCCTTCCAACCAACACCCAGGGCTGATCTCCTTCAGAATGGACTGGTTGGATCTCCTTGCAGTCCAAGGGACTCTCAAGAGTCTTCTCCAACACCACAGTTCAAAAGCATCAATTCTTTGGCGCTCAGCCTTCTTCATAGTCCAACTCTCACATCCATACATGACTACTGGAAAAACCATAGCCTTGACTAGACGGACCTTTGTTGGCAAAGTAATGTCTCTGCTTTTTAATATGCTATCTAGGTTGGTCATAACTTTTCTTCCAAGGAGTAAGCATCTTTTAACTTCATGGCTGCAGTCACCATCTGCAGTGATTTTGGAGCCCTCAAAAATAAAGTCTGACACTGTTTCCACTGTTTCCCCATCTATTTCCCATGAAGTGATGGGACAAGATGCCATGATCTTCATTTTCTGAATGTTGAACATTAAGCCAACTTTTTCGTTCTCCTCTTTCACTTTCATCAAGAGGCTCTTTAGATCCTCTTCACTTTCTGCCATAAGGGTGGTGTCATCTGCATATCTGAGGTTATTGATATTTCTCCCAGCAGTCTTGATTCCAGCTTGTGCTTCTTCCAGCCCAGCGTTTCTCATGATGTACTCTGCATGTAAGTTCAATAAGCAGGGTGACAGTATACAGCCTTGACGTACTCCTTTTCTTATTTGGAACCAGTCTGTTCCATGTCCAGTTCTAACTGTTGCTTCCTGACCTGCATACAGATTTCTCAAGAGGCAGGTCAGGTGGTCTGGTATTCCCATGCCTCTTTCATAATTTCTTACAGTATATTGTGAGCCACACAGTCAGTCAAAAGATTTGGCATAGTCAATAAAGCAGAAATAGATGATTTTCTGGAACTCTCTTGCTTTTTCCATGATCCAGCAGATGTTGGCAATTTGATCTATGGTTCCTCTGCCTTTTGTAAAACCAGCTTGAACATCAGAAAGTTCACAGTTCACGTATTGCTGAAGCCTGGCTTGGAGAATTTTGAGCATTACTTTACTAGCCTGTGAGATGAAGTGCAATTGTGCAGTAGTTTGAGCATTCTTTGGCATTGCCTTTCTTTGGAATTGGAATGAAAACTGACCTTTTCCAGTGCTGTGGCCACTGCTGAGTTTTCCAAATTTGCTGGCATATTGAGTGCAGCACTTTCACAACATCATCTTTCAGGATTTGAAACAGCTCAACTGGAATTCCATCACCTCTACTAGCTTTGTTCATAATTATGCTTTCTAACAATGCCTCATCTAAAGACAAAGAGGATGTTGGGGGTAGGGGGTTGGGACCTCAGAGGAGTAAAGGCAATTCACATGGAGATGGAAAAGCACGTGTTTGGTAAATGTGTGTTAGCTGGGCCAGCAGAGACAGTGGGACAGAAGAAATGCTAACAGACTTTGCAGACACCTCCCTGTCCACACAGCTGGTTCATAGTACAGTTACCTATGGTGACTGGTTTCTCTCTCTAGCTATCTATCATCTGTTTTCATATTGATACATTCGATCTAATTCAGGCTCCACCTGTCAACCTTCTCCATACTTATAACTGAAACTACCTAAAAAGCACGTGCTCATTTCTTTAACTCTATTGCACATGTACATGAAGACTTCCCTGGTGGCTCAGAGGAGGACACTCTGCCAGCCAATTCTGGAGATGCAGGTTCGAGCCCTGGGTCAGGAAGATCCCCGGGAGAAGGAAACGGCAACCCATTCCAGTATTCTTGCCTGGAGGATGCCATGGACAGAGAAGCTTGGAGGGCTACAGTCCATGGGGTTGCAAAGAGTTGGACACGACTGAGCAACTGAGCAAACACATGTCTGTGACATTTAACACATGGTAAACTGCCAGGAAGAGGACACTATCTGGGTTCCTTTCATCCTGAGGGTCAGTTTCTGGTCAAACACTATTTTCCCAAGTTACTTAGGGCTCTTTCTTTCTCCCAATCCACTTGACTGTGGTTACAAGGTTCATGTGCAATTTAAACAGCTTTGCTACAATCTGTGTTCCCTGTCAGGTTCCTCTCCATCATAGCTCATTTTGTTAAATTCATGTGTGGTAAAAAATGTTCTTTGTAGTATACAGTTGTAACAGTTTTGAGTTATGGATCCAATATATTTTCTTATAGACACTTCCATGACCCCAAACACCATACACACTTCCTATCAGAAGTCAACAAAGACCCCAGCCCTCAAACCCTGGCAAACACTGACCTAGTTACCATCACTCTAGTTCTACTAGAGTTTCCAGATTTTCACATAAATGGAATCACAGACTATAAAACCTTTCGGATTTTGCTTCTTTCACTTATAGAATGCATTTAACATGTATCCAATTTGTTGAATGACTCAGAGGTTGTCATTTTATGGCTGAAAAGCAGTATTGAATTGGTGTTCTGCAGTCTGTTTATCTATTCAGTTTGAAGGACGTCTGGCTTGTTTTCAACTTTTAGCAATTATGAATAAAGCTTCTAAGAACACTTAAATTAAGCTTTTTGAATAAACATGGGGTTCCATTGCTTTTAGACAAATATCTAGGACTGAGATCATCAGACTGTATGATAAGACTGTGTTTAAACTTTATAAGAAACTTCCCAGTTGTTATTCCTCAGCTGCCCACAGTTTTGCCTTCCACCCAGCACTGTATGCAGCAATATCTCGCTGTTGCTTTATGTCAAGCTTTTTAACGTAAATGATGTCAATAGTTTTTCATATACTTATTTACCATACCGTCATTGAAAATGTGTCTGATTATCTCTTAGTATCTTTAAGTGTTAGTCGCTCAGTTGTGTTGACTCTTTGTGACCCCATGGATTGTAGCCTGCCAGGCTCCTCTGTCCATGGGATTCTCCAGGCAAGAACATCAGAGTTGGGTTGCCATTCCCTTCTCCAGGGGATCTTGCCAACCCAGGGATGGAACCCAAGTCTCCTGTATTGCTGGCAGATTCTTTACCACTGACCCACGAGGGAATGATTTACAAATATTTTCTCCCATTCTGTTACTTGTCCTTTTTTTTTTCTCCCCTCACCAAACCACATGGCTTTGGAATCTTAGGTTCCCAACCAGGTTCCAAACCCGTGCTCCCTGAAGTGGAAGCATGCAGTCCTAACCACTGAACTACCAGGGAATTCCCTGTCTTCATTTTTTAACATTTTTCACAGAACAAAAGTTTTCAGTTTTGGCAAAGTTCAATTTATCTTTTTGTCTTTATAGATTACATTTTTGTTGTCGTAACTAAAAACTTTTGACTAACCCAAAGTCATGCAGATTTTCTTCTATATTTTCTTCCAGATATTTCACACAGTTAACATTTCTATTTAGGCCTAAGATAAAGTGGGGGTTAATTTCTGTATAAGGTGGGAGGTATAAGTCAAGCTTAAATTTTTAGCATATTGATGTTCACTTTTTATAGGCCCATTTCTTGAGAAAACTATTCTATCTCCATTGAACTGCTTTTACATCTTACTCAAGATTGTTTGTCTATTACTTCAGTCTCTATTCTGTTCCACTCATCTTATTTTCTAGAACATTAGCCCATATCACAATCTCATTCATACTATGACTTCATAATAATTCTTAAAATCAGCATTATTCCTCTAATTATGTTTTTCTTTTTCAAATCTGTTTCAGCTGTTTTAGTTCCTTTGATTTCTGGTATAATAAAATAAACTGATTGATTTTTGAATGTCAAATCAGTCTTGCATTCTTGGAATAATCCTTATTTGGTCATGTTACTTTTGCTTCACTGGATTTTCTTAGATTGGGCACTATTGCATCTATGTTACTAAGAGTTGTTGTTCACTCATTAAGTCGTGTTTGACTCTTTGTGACCCCATGTTCTGCAGCATGCCAGGCTTCACTATCTCTGGTGTTTGCTCAAACTCACATCCATTGAGTCGGTGATGCCATCCAACCATTTAATCCTCTGCCGCCCCCTTCTCCTGCTCTCAATCTTTCCCAGCATCAGGGTCTTTTCCAGTGTGCCAGTTCTTCACACCAGGTGGTCAAAGTATTGGAGCTTCAGCTTCAGCATCAGTCCTTCCAGTGAATATTCAAGGTTGACTTCCTTTAGGATTGACTGGTTGGATCTCCTTGCTGTTCAAAGAACTTGCAAGAGTCCTCTCCATCACCACAGTTCAAAAGCATCAATTCTTCAGCACTCAGCCTTCTTTATGGGCTAACTCTCACATCCATATATGACTACTAGAAAAACTATAGCTTTGGCTAGATGGACCTTGGTAGGCAAAATGATGTCTCTTCTTTTTAACACACTGTCTAGGTTTGTCATAGCTTTTCTTCCAAGGAGCAATTGTCTTTTAATTTCATGGCTGCAGTCACCTACTAAGACACTGTTCTGTAATTTCCCTTTCTTGTAATGGTTAGGTTTAGGGTTAGTGCAATTCTGGCTCCACAGAATGAGGTAGAAAGTGTTCTCTTCTATTTCTTTTAAGATAATTTGTGGAACTGGCTATTTATTCCTTGAATGATTGATAAAAACCTCCAGTGAAATGATGTGCCTGAAGTTATTCCTCTTGATGCAATGCTAACTATAGAATTTGGGAAAGTGAATAGGATCTGGTTATTCATTTGTTTTTCTTGAGTAAAGCTTGATAGTTTTTGTCTACCAAGGAAAAGGAATTTAAATTATCATATTTATGGGCTTGGAATTGTTCTTAACATTTCTTTTTCATAATGATGTCTCAGCTATATTCATATTTATCGTTTGTATTTTTTCTGTTTTTGTCAGCCTGGCTGGAGTTTTACCAATTCTATTGCTGTTCAGAATACAAACTTATGATTTCATTTCTTGCATTTCATTTCTTTCATGTATTTTTCTCTTCCATTTTATTGATTTNTTATATCTTTGCTTTTCTCCTTTGCTTTTCACTTCTCTTCTTTTCACAGCTATTTGTAAGGCCTCCCCAGGCAATCATTTTGCTTTTTGGCATTTCTTTCCCATGAGATGGTCTTGATCCCTGTCTCCTGTACAATGTCACTAACCTCAGTCAGTCCATAGTTCATCATGCACTCTGTCTATCAGATCTAGTCCCTTAAATCTACTTCTGACTTCCACTGTATAATCATAAGGAATTTGATTTAGGTCATACCTGAATGGTCTAGTGGTTTTCCCTACTTTTTTCAATTTAAGTCTGAATTTGGCAATAAGGAGTTCATGATCTGAGCCATAGTCAGCTCCCAGTCTTGTTTTTGCTGACCATATGGAGCTTTTCCATATTTGGCTGCAAAGAATATAATCAGTCTGATTTCGGTGTTGCCCATCTGGTTATGTCCATGTGTAGAGTCATCTCTTGTGTTGTTGGAAGAGGGTGTTTGCTATGACCGGTGCATTCTCTTGGCAAAACTCTATTAGCCTTTGCCTTGCTTTATTCTGTACTCCAAGGCCAAATTTGGCTGTTATTCCAGGTGTTTCTTCACTACCTACTTTTGCATTCTAGTCCCCTATAATGGAAAGGACATCTTTTTTGGGTGTTAGTGCTAAAGGGCCTTGTAGGTCTTCATAGAGGCGCTCAACTTCAGCTTCTTCAGCATTACTGGTTGGGGCATAGACTTGGATTACCATGATACTGAATGGTTTGCCTTAGAAACAAACAGAGATCATTCTGTCGTTATTGAGATTGCATCCAAGTACTGCATTTTGGACTCTTGTTGACCATGATGGCTACTCCATTTCTTCTAAGGGATTCCTGCCCACGGTAGGAGATATAATGGTCATCAGAGTTAAATTCACCCATTCCAGTCCATTTTAGTTTGCTGATTCCTAGAATGTCGACTTTCACTCTTGCCATCTCCTGTTTGACCACTTCCAATTTGCCTTGATTCGTGGACCTGACATTCCAGGTTCCTATGCAATATTGCTCTTTACAGCATCGGACCTTGCTTCTATCACCAGTCACATCCACAGCTGGGTTTTGTTTTTGCTTTGGTTCCATCCCTTCTTTATTTCTGGAGTTACTTCTCCACTGATCCCCAGTAGCATATTGGGCACCTACTAACCTGGGGAGTTCCTCTTTCACTATCCAATCATTTTGCCTTTTAATACTGTTCATGGGGTTCTCAAGGCAAGAATACTGAAGTGGTTTGCCATTCCCTTCTCCAGCNACCTGACATTCCAGGTTCCTATGCAATATTGCTCTTTACAGCATCGGACCTTGCTTCTATCACCAGTCACATCCACAGCTGGGTATTGTTTTAGCTTTGGCTCCATCCCTTCATTCAGTTATTTTTCCACTGGTCTCCAGTAGCATATTGGGTACCTACTGACCTGGGGAGTTCCTCTTTCAGTATCCTATCATTTTGCCTTTTCATACACGCCCGAGGTCAGGGGAGGTGCCTGAGAGGAGCAACCCCATGTCAAGGAGCAGTGGCTGCTTGGGTGAAGGAGGGCCGAGAGTAGCTACTCCATGTTCAAGGTCAGGAAGGGTGGCAGTGAGGAGATACCCCTCACCCAAGGTAAAGAGCAGTGGCTGTGCTTTGCTGGAGCAGCCATGAAGAGATACCCCACGCCCAAGGTAAGAGAAACCCAAGTAAGATGGTAGGTGTTGCGAGAGGGCATGAGAGGGCAGACACACTGAAACCATAATCACAGAAAACTAGCCAATCTGATCACATGGACCACAGCCTCGTCTAAGTCAGTGAAACTATACCATGCCGTGTGGGGCCACCCAGGATGGGCGGGTCATGGTGGAGAGGTCTGACAGAATGTGGTCTACTGGAGTAGGGAATGGGAACCCACTTCAGTATTCTTGGCTTGAGAACCCCATGAGCAGTATGAACAATATGAAATGAAAGCTTAGTAGAATGTATATGTATATTCAGTACCTCTAAAGAATTGAACAGTAATTCAAGCAGATTACTTTTATAGTGATGCCAAGAACAGGAGTCATCCAACTCTAAAATACAATAGGAGTCATATATTTTTAAAACCATAACTAATACATATTTCTTAGACCAACATGTCTGCTGGGGTTAATGTGCTTTATTTTTATAACTTGAAAAAATATTTCTTCCATGTTTTTAATCCTTCTCACTTAAAAATTAAATAGCACTAAGGTTGTAATTGATAAATAGAATGATAAAATACATTCACATCTTGTTACTTTATTACAAATTGCCACAAAATAAACTGAAAAGGTAACCCAGAGTGGCCTATGAGTGAAACTGGTTCCGGCTTTCTCTCTAACAGGACCATGTAACACACAGTATCGTATGCACAAATAGCCCAGAATCACTCTTTTGTACATCATACGTGTCATGGTCTGTTAGCATCTTATTTTCCTGGTTCCTTCAAGTGTAGTGACCAGGATGTCTGAAGGTTCCCTAAATCAAAGCATAATTTAGAAAGACTGTATTCACAACTCCATACAGTGATAATGAGACAGGAGGGTGCAGGGCTCAACCTTTCAGGGAATGACAGAGCCCAGAGACATGACGTAAACTGGCTAGACCCAAATAGGCACACGATGGTGGATGGGTTGACCTCCATTCAACCTGGAGCCTTGGTATGCACTCACTGGAATACAAGAGCAAGCGGGGTGACACACCCCTGGCACCATGACCACAGGGTCAGAAAGTGGGCAGTGGCCCAGTTCCTGGAAATCACAGCCCCTTGCCCCAAATAACTGGAATACTCCTCCAACTCATTAGCCTATGAAATTTCCCACTGCTATAAAAACTGACTCCCCCCCGGCAAGGCCTGCTCTTGCCTTCTGAGATGACCCACACGCTGTCTATGGAGTGTGTATCTCCCTGAGTAAAACTTCTTTACACGACTGAACACAAACACATGCACACACACACATACACACACACATTACCATGGCTCACTCTTGAATTCTTTCCTGCTCTAAGCCAGGAAGCCACACTTGGCAGCCGTCCCAGGGCCTCAGACGTGACCCACTCTCTTTCCTGTGTCAATAAGACGGGATGCTGACAAAGATGAGTCTTAAAAAGCAGTCTTTTCTACGCCTTGGATGAGAAAGGCATGTCCACAGGCTATAAGCAGAGGATTATGCATTCTCGAAGACAATTCCAAAGAGGCTCACGGAGGGAGATTGACAATGTGAACTCTGAAATACATTTTTAAAATTCCCATAATCTTTTTGCTTTTGATGAATGATTACAAGAAGTTTGCACTGATAGCAGAAATTAGTGGTAGATAGAGGGCTGGGCATTGGTCTAAAGGTAGTGCTACAGCAATGAAGTGTCAGCAGGTAACGCCCTCTAAAACATCTCTCTCTGTCTGCTTTCTCCGCTTCCTGTTATCTTGGGAACGCATGACTCATTAGAGTAACCATGAGGGTCGTTGCTCAGTCATCGTTGCTTCTGTCTTTAATCTCAAGACTTAACAAAAGAAGTATAGGTTTCGAAAGTGATTTGTGATAATCTGATGACGTTCTTGTACTGTTTGTTAAGTGGGTTGATTAATTGGAAAGCATAAAATCAAGATATCATCAACCATATTTTTCTTGCTCCTTGGGTTTTACAACTCCTAGTGCTATTTATATTTGCAGTTGGTTCTGGCTTTGCCCTAATGCTGTGGGAATGAGCACCGTGTCTTAGTGAGAGTAGACGTATAATGCCGAAATATCTTCCCTGATAATTTGCAATCACCTGGAAACCTGGACATTTACAAGAAGTCAGCATTTCCAGAGAGGTGTGTGAGAAAGGTATCTTATCTTCCATGGACCCTGTAGTCTGTTCACTGTAAGCAGTCTAGAAACTGAAAATGGTGCTACAACATGAAGCTGGGCTTCATTCTTGTTATCACGGTGAATAATAACTTGTAAACCAAGGCCAGAAGCTTGTTCCATGCTCCTCTTTCATGTTTTTCCCTCCTCCTCTGTAACTCACTCCAGAATGATGGTGGTCCCTACATCACCATCAATGGAATTTGTCATCAGTGAAATTCGTGTTTTTGACAGTTGTACTCACTGTTGTGCCCTCAAGACCCAGAAGTTTGAGCAGAGATAGAAGCAGGAGTCCAGGTAGGCGGCAGCTGCAGGAAGCTATCAGGTACTGATGATGGTGGTGTGGATGCCTGGCTGTAGAGGCCTGGTGAGAGGTGTCGTGTACTGAATGCTGTGACCGTAGAGCCTACAGGTTCTGCTGGTGGACGGTTGTGAGGTGTGAGGGAGACAGAGGGGCTTCCCAGGTGGCTCGGTGGTAGCGAATCTGCCTGCAATGCAGGAGACTCGGTTTGATCCCTGGTCGGGAAGATTCCGTGGTCGGGAAGATCCCCTGGAGAAGGAAATGGCAACCCACTCCAGTATTCTTGGCTGGATAATTCCATGGACAGAGCAGCCTGGTAGGCGACAATCCATGGTGTCACAGTGAGTTGGACATGACTAAGCACACACAAACTCATGAGAGTCAGAGGAGTCAGGAGTAACTCTGGTTTTCAAGTTTTTACCTTTCTTTTCCTCTGACCCAAACCAAGGATGGAGTGAGTTTTCACTTCCTGAGTAGACACCCGCTTGTATGAATCTGGGATTCAGGCACAGGTGATGAGCTGAGATGTACATTCCAAGAAAGCTCTGTGTGTAGATTGTAATTAAAGCCAGTAGATTGGATGCAATGACTGAAGGAATGGCTATACATAAGTTCGAGGATTTAGCCCTGGGGCTTTCCCTGGCAAAGAGCCTAAGTTAGACCTCACCCATATGTCTGCAAGAGAAGGCAGAGAACGGGGTATAGGTCAGGTCATGCAGGTCACTGCCAACCTCCACAGGACCCTGCAGGTAGAGGGGGTGGGTGACAGCCCAGGTAGGATGGAGCCAGGGAGACTCAGAGGTGAGGAGCTGGATAACACAAGTATAATACACTTTGGAGGACATAAAAAACAGAGTTTGCAATAACTGACGAAGGAAGTGGGATTGTGAAAAACTTTTTAGCTTAGTAGAAGCTATTTACAGATAAAGAGACTTCATTCATATAAGAGAATATATTTCTGTTTCCACCCTTGGAACTTCTGCTGCTACTGCTAAGTCACCTCAGTCGTGTCTGACTCTGTGTGACCCCATAGATGGCAGCCCACCAGGCTCCCCCGTCCCTGGGATTCTCCAGGCAAGAACACTGGAGTGGGTTGCCATTTCCTTCTCCAATGCGTGAAAGTGAAAGGTGAAAGTGAAGTCACTCAGTCGTGTCCGACCCTCAGCGACCCCATGGACTGCAGCCCACCAGGCTCCTCCGTCCATGGGATTTTCCAGGCAAGAGTACTGGAGTGGGGTTTTGCTGGTATTCAAATTTGCTCATAAATGTTATGAATACTTACACGCATATATATGAATATACATGTGTGTGTGTGTGTGTGTGTCTATGTGTATGAGAGCGTTGGTAATGGTGCAGACTTAACCTGCTCTCTAGAAGCTGTGTGCTGGGATGTTGAGAGCCAGGGCTTCTGCATTAGTTGGGTTCAAATGCTGGCACAGCTACTTAATAACACTGCTAATAGCTCCCAGGTGTGTTTGTGCTCCAGGTCTTCTCAGAGCATTGCTACTGCTACGTTGCTTCAGTCGTGGCCGACTCTGTGCGACCCCAGAGACGGCAGCCCATCAGGCTCCCCCGTCCCTGGGATTCTCCAGGCAAGAACGCTGGAGTGGGTTGCCATTTCCTTCTCAGAGCATCACCTGCCAAGTAATCCTCGAGAGACTCATATAATACAGGTGCTATTATACCACCGATTTTGCTGTGCTGTGTGCTGTGCTCAGTTGCTTAGTCATGTCCAGCTCTTTGCGATCCCGCTGACTGCAGTCACGGGATTCTGTCCTCTGTCCATGGGATTCTCCAGGCAAGAATACTGAGGGGGGTTGCCATGGCATCCTCCAGGAGATCTTCCTGACCCAAGGAAGGAATCCACGTCTCTTATGCCTGATCTGCATTAGCAGGTGGGTTCTTTACCACTTGCACCACCTGAGAAGCTCATCTCACAGGTAGGAAAATTGAGATGCAGAAAGCTTAAGTAAGGGCTTCCCAGGTGTGCTCAGTGGTAAAGAATCCACCTGCCAAAACAGGAGATGCGGGCTCAATCCCTGGATGGGGAAGATCCCCTGGAGATGTAAAATGGCAACCCACTCTTGCCTGGGATATCCCATGGACAGAGAATCCTGGTGGGTGACAGTCCATGGGGTCAAAAAGAGTCAGACACAACTGAAGGACTACACAACCACAAAGCTTGAGTAAGTGGTCCTCAGCACAGAGCCTCGGAGGTAAAGCGGCCCTGAGTGCTTGTTCAGTAGTGATCCTACATGTTCACCCTGCTCCTACAATAAAGCAATCCGTAACTGTTAAAGGAGTTTTGAAATATTATTAGCAATAATAATAATACTTATTAGCAATATACTGATATAGGACTACAAGGAAAACGTGACCGCATAGACTTTTCCAGTCCAGTATATATGAGTTCAACAGAAGCTCCAGTTGCAGTGGAGGCCCTCACCCACATGAGTCATAAGTCTTGTTAAACCCTAGCATGTCAAGTTCAGACAACACAGTCCTGTGATAGTAAAATGCAATCGCAGTACGAATAACCTTTTCTTCTTATTTGTTCAGTAAGTCATACTATAGATAAGCAATCTAAATCACATTTCTAGCTTGGAATGTTTCTCTCAGGAATCCCTTTCTATAGGAAAAACCTGCTTTTAAAATGCTCTTGTCTTTGAATCAACTGTACTCCAATAACATTTTTTGTTAAACGATCTTACCCCTCCCAGCTTCTGCCTGCAAGGGAGGGAGGCCTTCTCAGCCTGAAGGCCCTCCTGGGCTGAAAGCCCAGACTTGCTTCTGATTTACTGCCCATCTGCCTTCCCCACCTGCCATTCACACCTGAGCAGCCGTGCGTTTAATTCATGTTGCTGTTATTTAGTCCTCAGTCATGTCCGACTGTTTTTGACCCCATGGATTGTCACCTGCCAGGCTTCCCTGTCCATGGGATTTCCCAGGCAAGAATACTGGAGTCGACTGCCATTTCCTCCTCCAGGGGATCTTCTCCACCCAGGGATCAAACCCAAGTCTGTGCCTCCCGCATTGGAAGGTGGACTCTTTAATACTGAGCCTTGTTTCGTGTTCGTTGGGCTGAAATGCAGACTGCCTGGTTGCCCATTGTAGACGTTAGCTCAGCTGCTGTTGTCAGACTGTTCTCAGGCCATTCTGGAAGCAAGTCTGTGAGTAACAGCCTCTCTGTGAAAACACTGCTGCTAATTTCCTCTCTCAACTGGACCGACAAAGGGTCTGCTCTTTCCTTCATAACATAACCTTTAATTATGTAGGAAAATCACACTTAGGGGCTTCCCTGGTAACTCGGCTGGTAAAGAATCCACCTGCAGTGTAGGAGACCTGGGTTGGGAAGATCCCCTGGAGGAGGGCATGGCAACCCACTCCAGTATTCTTGCCTGGAGAATCCCCATGGACAGAGGAGCCTGGCGGGCTACAGTCCATGGGGTTGCAAAGAGTAGGACACAACTGAGTGACTAACACAGCGGTCACATTTAGATGCACTTAATTTCTAGCTGTGTATGTGTGATGGATACGGTTTTGAAGTTACGCTCTGTTTCGCCACTTCCTGCCTTTTCATTCCTGTAAAAATTATTTGACTTCTCTAAGGAAACTGGTAGATAAAATTTTCCTTGAAGGTTGTGAAACCTAAAAACAATATGTTTAAAACCAGTGAGCAGAATGTCTGGATCCTCCAAGAAGAATGGGAGGATCTTTGCCTGTTCAGGAGTATTCTTGTAAAAAGATTCACAGTGACTGTCCCATCAGACAAGACACGCAAAGCTCCTGCTGTTTATCACAGACTTGGGAAATTTTAATAGTGATAACTTCTCTCTGTGTAAAATAAAATGTAAATTCAGGTATGGAATGTGTGCTCAACATTATATTGCTTGTGATCTTCCTATGATTAACTTTTTTCAGAGTCAATAAACGTGGTAGAAACAGGAAAGTTGTCAAAAGGAAAGGAAAAGGACTAAAATTTCCTTTGAGGCAAAAAGGAAGAGTGTTACCAAATAAAGGAGTCTATAATAAATAAAATGCTACTGTACAAAATGATGGAGGAGGAAATGATAACCCAGTCCACTGTTCTTGCCTTGGAAATCCCGTGGAGAGAGGAGCCTGGTGGGCTACAGTCCATGGAGTCACAGAAGAGTCAGACACAACTAAGTGGCTGAACATGCATTCAAAAAGGGGAAATAGTTGATGATAAAGCAGGACAAAAGCAGCCAACAGTTTTGGTAGAAGAATCAGGGTGATGTATGTGGAAGAGACAGTGTTTTTCTGTGGATAAGAGCTTGAGTTACAGCAACAGAGAGACCTGGTTTAGTACTGATTTGGGCATGTTTTTGGTAACGCTCTGCAGTGAAATTTCTTCCACTCCAAGACATACCATCTTCCTGATGGGTGATTTATGTCTGGCTAAGTAGTAAATCAAAACAATTCCAGGCTTTCCAGCATCATTTCATTAAATCTTGCTTTTGACAGTTTTACAGTCAAGCACACCTGTAAAATACTTACACCTGTGAAATACTTACAGGAAGGTGAAGTTACCTTCTTAATGTAACTAACCCACTTGAATTACTTTAATCCCTGAGGGTCATCCAACTCCAAAATTCTGGAAAGTAATTTTCAAGGAGTGAATATGCTTCTTTCCTATAGAGGTATAACTGCTTTTCTCTAATTCTTGCCTCTTGCTTGATTTCTGTTTAAATTTTCTGTTTTGTAACTGACATAATGCATTATTTTTGTGGCTCTAAGGATAGTCATGTGTTTATACCAAGGGGGTGAATTCAGGTGTCACTCAGTCAGAGCTGCTGAGAAGAAGGCTCAGTCGATAATTTAACTTTAGTTTAAACTTAATAGTTTAATAAGCAACCCAATCAGTAACTATCTCCCCTATGACTTGAGGACTTTTACGTATTGTGCAAAAGCCTGCCTTTTGCTGAAGGACACACACCCAGAATGGAGATTAAACAGGTGAACTTGACCTCATATATTGGCCTCTTTAATATCCAATTCTTCCCAGTTAGTCCATAAATCTTAAGGATATATATATATAACTGGATTTATAAATATATATCCTAAAGAATATAAATATGAAAGTATAATAACATGATTATATAATACCATTTATCATCAAAATTTTCTGAGGTAATTCATCAAACCTAATATTTGTCTCTAAACTAAATGATCAGAGCACTTAAAATGAAAGTTTAGGTCTGCTGAAATCCAACTCTTTAATCTCTGATTATCTACAGAAGCATGGCAAACCATCGCATTTCTTTAAAAGCTTGTTATCATTGGTAACTTTTAATAGTCTCTGAAATGTAATTTAAATATTTTATGAATATATCTTTTGATAGATTGGCATAAAATATTAATATAAAACTATATGTACCACACAGAATATAGTTTTGATTACTTCCAAATAATTGTACTTGAATGAAAAAAAAGGGAGAAATTTTCTATTCATCCACGTACAATTATTTGAAAGTAATAATTGGGAGAAAACAACTTCTTTTACAAATTAAATCATTTACTGTGCTGGCCTAAATTATGTAACAGCTTCTGTTTCTATAGTAGAATGTAACTGCCTTACAATTAATAAGATGATAAAGGAAGTTTCAACTGCAAATAAGATCCTGAAATCTCAAGATAAAATTAAGATTCATGAACCAACAGTGATAGAATGTAGCTAGTTTTTAGGTTCCATTCAATATTTAATTTGAAAAGCAATATAACTAAATAAAATTTTCTAGGGATTAATATTTTGTAAATAGGTAAATAACATCATTTTTGTGTCAAAGTTTAACCAAATAATTGTTTTCTTTTCTTGCATAAATTTTTTGCACTAAAAATAAAAGGCTTCTGGAAAGCATTATTAATGATACAGATTTTTAGAAAATCCTCAACAAATGTGTATATAATTTCCAAGGCTGTGCAAAGTGGATATCTTTTCAGATGATGTATATTTAAATAACTCAGGGTCTCTATAGGCTCTTCCAAAGTTCATGGGCTGTTAGAGTAATTGGATCAAAGTGACTTAGACAAGGAGAAAAATAAAATGACTAAACCAAGTCTTACATTTGTTTAAATTCAAAATAATTGTTAAAAAATAAACTATATTTTCTGAACATACCATAGATTTTAAATAAAAATTAGCAATCAGGTTTACTTTTAGTTTCTTATAGAGAGAAGTAAGTATGGAGACAAAAATAGCTTCTCTAACTACATCAGTTAGAATTCTGAGTCAGGTAACTTTAGAAAGTAGGGATCACTGGATTGCCTCTAGAGAACAATACATTATTTCAAAATTAGCACGAATTTGATATTTAATAACACAAACTTTGTTTAATAGTTACATTGGACACCTACTCATTAAAACTTTAATGAAGATAAATCAAAACACCAATATTTCTTGTTGAAAATGTCAAGAACCACAAATGAAATTTTGTAAACAAGGTTTACACATCTCAGAGAACTGTAAAGTTTTATGGAAATCGCCATTATACTCACATAGTCTCCGCAAAACATTTTGATGATAATGTTTAACTTCAGGGCAGATCAAAAGGTGTTTAGTGTGTGGTCAGTTGAATAGACTTGTTTCACCGTGTCCCTAGAAAGAACTCAAGTTCACCATTCAATCCAACTTAAGTGTGTCCACTGTCCACTTTGGTTTCTCAAGCAAGAAAACAGAGGATCAGTTATGGACAAGCATTTATTAATATACTGAGCCACCAGTCACAGGCAGAATTAATGCACAAAACAAACAGAATCAGTAGCTTAACCCCTGGCTCTGTGTTGATTTAAGAAACATTAATTATCAAACCAATCAAAGGAGTGTAATCTTTTGAGAAAGCTGGTGACTTATGGAAAGTGGGTTGATTATCCACATAGTTAATGATTTATTTTCTGCTTTGTCATTTTTAACACTCAGACTTTTTCAGTTCCTCCAGCCTCTAGCTTTATGCTTCACATGGCTAGGTTTTATATGCATTTAAACCATCCACTTGGAGAAGGAAATGGCACCCAACTCCAGTACTCTTGCCTGGAAAATCCCATAGACAGAGAAGCCTGGTAGCCTGCAGTCCATGGGGTCTCGAAGAGTCAGGCACGACTGAACGACTTCACTTTCACTTTTCACTCTCATGCATTGAAGAAGGAAATGGCACCCCACTTCAGTACTCTTGCCTGGAGAATCCCAGGGATGGGGGAGCCTGGTGGGCTCCTGTCTATGGGGTCGCACAGAATCGGACACGACTGAAGCGACCTAGCAGCAGCAGCATACCATTCACTTGGAGAAGGAAGCGGCAACCCACTCCAGTATTCTTCCCTGGAAAATCCTGTGGATGGAGGAGCTTGGCAGGCTATGGGGTCACAAAGAGTTCCACACGACCGAGTGACTAACACACATACCATTCACTAAATATATTAAACTGTTATGTGTCTTATGTTAAAAAATAGCTTATTTAAGAAAGAAGTGATTGCCCATCAGGAGAAGTTCTGGAGAAATCGCATATGTGCACCATCATCTGTACACTTGTGCCGCCCTCATAGCTCAGTTGGTAAAGAATCTACCTGCAGTGCAGGAGTCCCCGGTTTGATTCCTGGGTCAGGAAGATCTGCTGGAGAAGGGACAGGCTACCCGATCTGGTATTCTTGGGCTTCCTTTGTGGCTCAGCTGGTAAAGAATCTGCCTGCAATGTGGGTGAACTGGGTTCGATCCCTGGAGAAGGGAAAGGCTACCCACTATGTATTCTGGCCTGGAGAATTCCATGCATAATCCATGAGGTCGCGAAGAGTCACACACGACTGAGCGACTTACTCTTTTACTTTCATTTATACACTTTCGTATGTATATACATTATTTTAGGATTTAGCCTTATTACTTTTTTTTTTTTNGTAATTGGATCAAAGTGACTTAGACAAGGAGAAAAATAAAATGACTAAACCAAGTCTTACATTTGTTTAAATTCAAAATAATTGTTAAAAAATAAACTATATTTTCTGAACATACCATAGATTTTAAATAAAAATTAGCAATCAGGTTTACTTTTAGTTTCTTATAGAGAGAAGTAAGTATGGAGACAAAAATAGCTTCTCTAACTACATCAGTTAGAATTCTGAGTCAGGTAACTTTAGAAAGTAGGGATCACTGGATTGCCTCTAGAGAACAATACATTATTTCAAAATTAGCACGAATTTGATATTTAATAACACAAACTTTGTTTAATAGTTACATTGGACACCTACTCATTAAAACTTTAATGAAGATAAATCAAAACACCAATATTTCTTGTTGAAAATGTCAAGAACCACAAATGAAATTTTGTAAACAAGGTTTACACATCTCAGAGAACTGTAAAGTTTTATGGAAATCGCCATTATACTCACATAGTCTCCGCAAAACATTTTGATGATAATGTTTAACTTCAGGGCAGATCAAAAGGTGTTTAGTGTGTGGTCAGTTGAATAGACTTGTTTCACCGTGTCCCTAGAAAGAACTCAAGTTCACCATTCAATCCAACTTAAGTGTGTCCACTGTCCACTTTGGTTTCTCAAGCAAGAAAACAGAGGATCAGTTATGGACAAGCATTTATTAATATACTGAGCCACCAGTCACAGGCAGAATTAATGCACAAAACAAACAGAATCAGTAGCTTAACCCCTGGCTCTGTGTTGATTTAAGAAACATTAATTATCAAACCAATCAAAGGAGTGTAATCTTTTGAGAAAGCTGGTGACTTATGGAAAGTGGGTTGATTATCCACATAGTTAATGATTTATTTTCTGCTTTGTCATTTTTAACACTCAGACTTTTTCAGTTCCTCCAGCCTCTAGCTTTATGCTTCACATGGCTAGGTTTTATATGCATTTAAACCATCCACTTGGAGAAGGAAATGGCACCCAACTCCAGTACTCTTGCCTGGAAAATCCCATAGACAGAGAAGCCTGGTAGCCTGCAGTCCATGGGGTCTCGAAGAGTCAGGCACGACTGAACGACTTCACTTTCACTTTTCACTCTCATGCATTGAAGAAGGAAATGGCACCCCACTTCAGTACTCTTGCCTGGAGAATCCCAGGGATGGGGGAGCCTGGTGGGCTCCTGTCTATGGGGTCGCACAGAATCGGACACGACTGAAGCGACCTAGCAGCAGCAGCATACCATTCACTTGGAGAAGGAAGCGGCAACCCACTCCAGTATTCTTCCCTGGAAAATCCTGTGGATGGAGGAGCTTGGCAGGCTATGGGGTCACAAAGAGTTCCACACGACCGAGTGACTAACACACATACCATTCACTAAATATATTAAACTGTTATGTGTCTTATGTTAAAAAATAGCTTATTTAAGAAAGAAGTGATTGCCCATCAGGAGAAGTTCTGGAGAAATCGCATATGTGCACCATCATCTGTACACTTGTGCCGCCCTCATAGCTCAGTTGGTAAAGAATCTACCTGCAGTGCAGGAGTCCCCGGTTTGATTCCTGGGTCAGGAAGATCTGCTGGAGAAGGGACAGGCTACCCGATCTGGTATTCTTGGGCTTCCTTTGTGGCTCAGCTGGTAAAGAATCTGCCTGCAATGTGGGTGAACTGGGTTCGATCCCTGGAGAAGGGAAAGGCTACCCACTATGTATTCTGGCCTGGAGAATTCCATGCATAATCCATGAGGTCGCGAAGAGTCACACACGACTGAGCGACTTACTCTTTTACTTTCATTTATACACTTTCGTATGTATATACATTATTTTAGGATTTAGCCTTATTACTTTTTTTTTTTTTTTTTCATCTCAGATGTACATGAGTTTCCAATTTTGAACCCACCCCCCCACCTCCCACTCCACATCAACTCTCGGATCATCCCCGTGCACCAGTCCCAAGCATCCTGTATCCTGAACCGAATATAGACCGATGATTCGTTTCCCACACGACAGCACACATGTTTCAGTGCCATTCTCCCAAACCTTCCCCCCCTCTCCCTCTCCCTCAAAGTCCAAAAGTCCATTCCATGCATCTGTGGCCTTATTACTTTTTGAGGAAACATTTTAAAAACAGCTTCAAATTCCGATGTATTGCTAGGAAATATCTGTACGCATATGTTTCATACATTATTTCCCCCAAATCACAAAATAAACGTGTAGTATAGCATTTTACTGCTACTTGCCACTTAGTGAACAACCCGGTGTTCATTTGTTCATTTGTGAGTCTGTCACCAAGTCCTGTCTGGCTCTTGGAGACCCCATGGACAGCAGCATGCCAGGCTTCCCTGTCCCCTGCCATCTCCTGGAGTTTACCCAAGCTCATGTATATGGCGTCAGTGATGCCATCCAACCGTCTCATTCTCTGTCACCCCCTTCTCCTTCTGCCTTCAATCTTTCCTAGCATCAGGGGCTTTTCCAACGAGTCAGCTCTTCCCATCAGGTGGCAGACGTGTTGGAGCTTCAGTATCAGTCCTTCCAATGAATGTTCAGGGTTGATTTCCTTTAGGACTGACTGGTTTGATCTCCTTGCTGTCAGAGGGACTCTCAAGAGTCTTCTCCAGCACCACAGTTCAAAAGCATCAATCTTCCCCTGCTCAACTTTCTTTATGGTCCAACTCTCACATCTGCACGTGACTACTGGAAAGACCATAGCTTTGGCTAGTTGGACCTTTGTCGGCAAAGTGATGTCTTTGCTCTTTAAGACACTCATTAGGTTTGTTACGGCTTTCCTGCCAAGAAGCAGTTGCCTTCTAATTTCTTGGCTGCGGTCACCAGTGGCAGTGATTTTAAAGCCCAAGAAGAGGAAATCTATCATTGTCTCCACCTTTCCCCCTTCTGTTTGCTATTAAGTGATGGGACTAGATTCCGTGGTCTTAGTTTTTTAAATAATGAACTTTAAGCCGGCTTTTCACTCTCCTCCACCCTCATCAACAGGCTCTTTAGTTCCTCTTCACTTGCTACCATTAGAGTGGGATCATCCACATATCTGAGGCTGTTGATATTTCTCCCAGCAATCTTGATTCCAGCTTGTGACTCATCCAGCCTGGCATTTCACATGATGTGCTTAGCATCTAAGTTAAGTAAACAAGTTGACAATAAACATCCTTGGTATACTTCTTTCTCAATCCTGAACCAGTCAGTTCTTCCATACAAGGTTCTAATTGTTGTTTCTTGACCTGCATACAGGTTTCTCAGGAGACAGGTAAGACGGTCTGGTACTCCCATCTCTTTAAGAATTTTCCACAGTTTGTTGTGATCCATGCAGTCAAAGGCTTTAGTGTAGTCAGTGAAGCAGAGGTAGACGTTTTTCTGGAATTCCCTTGCTGTCCCTTGATACCATAGTTTTCTTCTGCTGATTTGCATCATTGTAGCTATGGGGGTGGAGAAGGCAATGGCGCCCCACTCCAGTACTCTTGCCTGGAAAATCCCATGGACAGAGAAGCCTGGTGGGCTGCAGTCCATGGGGTCACGAAGAGTCGGACATGACTGAGGGACTTCACTTTCACTTTCATGCATTGGAGAAGGAAATGGCAACCCACTCCAGTTCTTGCCTGGAGAATCCCAGGGATGGGGGAGCCTAGTGGGCTGCTGTCTATGGGGTTGTACAGAGTCGGACACGACTGAAGCGACTTAGCAGCAGCAGCAGCAGCTATGGGGGTTGAGAAGTTCAGAAATCAAAAAGCCACAAATTGAGGTCTGAAAGCCTCAAATTCACACTTCTTTTTTTCTGGCGGAAATTGCTTTACAATATTTTGTTGGTTTTAGAGTAATACAAATCACTGATAATTATATATATATCCCCTCCCTCTCTCGAGTCTCCCTTCCACCCCCACATCCTACCCCACTAGGTCATCACAGAGCGTGGAGCTGAGCTCCCGTGCTACACAGCAGCTTCCCACTCGCTGTTTTACACATGGTAGTGTGGATATGTCGCTGTTGCTCTCCCAGTTTGTCCCACCCTCTCCTTCCTCCCCTGTATCCACAAGTGTGTTCTCTAGTAGGTTCATCAGTACTATTTTTCTAGTTTCTCTCTATATGCTTTTAATATTCCCAGGGGGCTCAGAATCTGCCTGCCAATGTAAGAGACGCAAGTGTGATTCCTGGGCAAGGAAGATACCCTTAAGTAGGATATGGCAACCCACTCCAGTATTCTGGCTGGAGAAATCCCATAGACAGAGGAGCCTGGCAGGCTACATGCAGACCATGGGGTCGCAAAGGGTCAGACACAACTGATTGACATGCACATATACAATACTTCTTTTGACTTACTTCACTCTGTATAACAAACTCTGTGTTCATCCACCTCACTGTAACTGACTCAAATTCATCCCTTTCCATGACTAATATTCCGTTGTATATGTGTAACACATCTTCTTTACCCATTCAGCTATTGATGGACATCTAGGTTGCTTCTGTGTCCAGCATTATCATAAATAATGTTGCAGTGAACATTGAGGTACACGTGTATTTTGGAATTGTGGTTTTCTCAGGGTATATGTCCAGGGATTGCTGGGTCATGTTGTTGATTTATTCCTAGTTTTTAAAGGAATCTCCATACTGTTCTTCATAGTAGCTATATGAATTTACATTCCCACCAACAGTGCAAGAGCGTTCCCTTTTCTCCACATCCTCTCCAGCATTTATTTGTAGATATTTTTTGATGATGGCCATTCTAACCAAGGGCTTCCCTGATAGCTCCATTGGTAAGAATCTGCCTGCAATGCAGGAGACCCCAGTTCGATTCCTGGGTTGGGAAGATCCACTGGAGAAGGGAGAGGCTGCCCACTCCAGTATTCTTAGGCTTCCCTTGTGGCTCAGCTGGTAAAGAATCTGCCTGCAATGTGGGAGATCTGGGTTCAATCCCTGGGTTTGGAAGATCTCCTGGAGAAGGGAAAGGCTACCCACTCCAGTATTCTGGCCTGGAGAATTCCATGGACTGTATAGTCCATGGGGTTTCAAAGAGTCAGACACGACTGATCGACTTTCACTTCACTTTATTCTAACTGAGGGCTTCCCTGGTGGCTCAGACAGTAAAGAATTTGCCTGCAGTGCAGGAGTCCCAGGTTCAATTCCTGGGTTGCGAAGATCCCTTGGAGAGAGAAATGGCAACCCACTCCAGTATTCTTGCCTGGAGAATTCCATGGACAGAGAAACCTGGTGGGTTAGGGGCCCATGGAGTCACAGTTGGACCTGACTGAGTGATTAAAACTTTCATTCTAACCATGTGAAATGATACCTCATATAGTTTTAATTGCTCTAATAATGAGTGATGTTGAACATCTTTTCATGTGTTTATTGATCATCTGTACGTCTTCCTTGGACAAATGTCTGTTTAGGTCTTCTGCCCATGTTTTGATTGGGTTGTTTGTTTTTCCAATATTGAGCTGCATGAGTTGCTTGTATATTTTGGAGATTAATCCTTTGTCAGTTGCTTCATTTGCAATTATTTTCTCTCATTTTGAGGGTTCCCTTTTCATCTTGATTGTAGTTTCCCTTGCTGTGCAAAACATTTTAAGTTTTTTTAGGCTCCATATGCTTGTTTTTGTTTTTATTTCCATTACTCTAGGAGGTGGGTCATGGAGGATCTTACTGTGATTTATGTCATACAAAGTTCTACCTATGTTTAACTGTAAGAGTTTTATTGTTTCTGGTCTTACATTTAGATCTTTAATCCATTTTGAGTTTATTTTTGTGTATGGTGTTAGAAAGTGTTCTAAGTTCATTCTTTTACACATAGCTGTCCAGTTTTCTCATCACCACTTATTGAAGAGGCTCTTTTCTTAATTGTATATTCTTGTCTCCTTTGTCAAAGATAAGGTGTCAGTATGTGCGTGAGTTTATCTCTGGGCTTTCTACCTTGTTCCATTGATCTGTATTTCTATTTTTGTGCCAGTACCATACTGTTTCAATGACTGTAGCTTTGTAGTATATCTGAAGCCAGGAAGGTTGATTCCTTCAGCTCTGTTTTTCTTTCTTAAGATTGCTTTGGCTATTTGGGGTCTTTTGTGCTTCCAAACAAATTATACAATTATTTGTTCTAGGTTTTTGGAAAAAAAAAAACACAAAACTTTGGTAATTTATAGGGACTGCATTGAATCTATAATTTGCTTTAGGTAGTATGGTCATTTTCACAATATTTATTCTTCTAGTCCAGGAACATGGTATGTCTTTCCATCTGTTTGTGTCATCTTGGATTTCTTTCATCAGGGTCTTAGTGTTTTCTGCATACAGGTCTTATGTGTCTTTAGGTAGGTTTATTCCTAGGTTTCATTGATTTAGACAAGCTGTGGTCAGTGTGATCAGATTGGCCTGTTGTGTGTGACTGTGGTTTCCATCTATCTGCCCTCTGATGCCCCCTCTCAGCACCTACCCTCTTTCTTGGGATTCTCTTACCTTGGATGTGGAGTATCTCTTCATGGCTGCTCCAGCAAGGTGCAGCCGCTGCTCCAGCAAGGCGCAGCCGCTGCTCCTTACCTTGGATATGGGGTAACTCCTCTGGGCTGCCACCCCTGACCTTGGATGTGGGGTAGCTCTTCTCAGCTGTGGTCCCTGAGCTTGGGCGTGGGGTAACTCCTCTGGGCTGCCACCCCTGACCTTGAACGTGGGGTAGCTCCTCCCAGCCACTCCTTGGACATGGGATAGCTCCTCTCGGACACTGGCCCCAGCCTCAGGCCTGGGGTAGCTCCTCTTGGCCGCAACTGTGCACCATCGCAGCTGCTACACCTGTATTCTTTTTATTGCAAACACAATTTTTACTCTTAAGAACTGTTTTTTTTTTTTAAGAGCAAAATTTCCTGTGGCCTCTATCTGATTTTGGATAATTTCTACTGCCTTTACATTTTCAACTTTTTTTTTTATTACATCTGGAGCTATAATTGTTATCTACTATAATTTTTTATTGACAGTGGTTGAATCTACACAGCCATTTTACTTGGACAACATTCCTGGACATTCTCTCTCTGTGTGTGTCTTTCTGTTAAAAAAAAAAAAAGGATTTATTTATTCATGTTTGGCTGTTCTGGGTCTTTGTTGCTGCATCGGCTTTTCTCTACATGTGGTGAGCAGGGTCTACTCTGAAGTTGTAGTATGTGAGTTTCTCATTTCAGTGGCTTCTCTTGTGGCTCCTGGGCTCTAGAGCATAGGCTTAGTAGTTGTGGCTCCAGGCTTAGTTGCTCTGAAGCATGTGCAGTCCTTCCAGACCAAGGATTGGGCCTGTGTCCCCTGAGTTGGCAGGTGGGTTCTTCACCTCTGGGCCACCAGGGAAGTCCTGGATGTTCTCTCTTTATGCATAATTAATAAAAAATCCTGTGAACATAATCTAAGTATTAAAAGCTTTCTCTCTTTAAAGAGATTTCCTTAGAGTATTAGTGCATAATTTGTAAAAAAGTATAAATATTTTTCGGGTATATTGTATTCTAATGAGATAAATAAATGATTTCTCAAATCCCTGTGGGCGAATGTTGCTGGTAGCTGGAATGAGAGATTAATAGTAAACCAGCAAGGATTCCAGTGTTTTAAAAGAGGGTAAGCCTTGCAAAGCATATTCATATCAGTATTGTAGTAGGAACAAGAGAATTTTGTTTGTTTGCTTTTTTTCAAGAACGTAATTTACTGTCGTGAAGCTCTGAGTAATGTGAACATTGTGAATGTCTCATCGAAATATTTACCAGTTTACACGTTGACCAATTTGGTTCAGAAGGATTTGCTCTTCAGTCATTATCATCATCTCAGTTCCTAATAAATACACTGAAAAACACGACCTCCCTAGTGACGATTATTTTGCTCTTCTTACTTTCTTAGATATGTCTTGTTGTCAGAGTTAAAATCAAACATAACTGGGGAAGCACAACGCTACAAAGAGGAAAAGTAGGAAAATTTTTACTCAAATTGTCACCTGGTATTAAAGACCTATATAACAATGCTTAATTTTCCTGGTTATCATTAAATCTTGAAAGTACTTGAAAATTGGACAGAAATCAGACACTGTGGAAATACTAAATGTATTAGTAGCTAAACACAATGTTTGAAAACAATTAAGTATATAATTTAGACTTTCCCAGAATTAGAACAGCAGTGAACATCTGCAAGAAAGTAAGTAATTTTAACCCAGTGAAGCTGGTCTTCCAAAGTCCTCAGCATTACCCCCTGGCTGCAGTGCGGGATACTTTGCCTTACTCTGCACAGGTCGCACTGTCCCACTCTCCTGCTCTGTGAACACCTCCTCTTCCCCACCTCCCTATTTGGAAATGTCCCTTGATTAGTATTAGGTCCTTTTCTTTTTCTCTGTAAACACTTGCCCTAATTTATCTCATTTAATTCCTGAGCTTTGAGACCAGCTATCTACTTAGGAGTCCCAATTTTCAGATTGGCCCTGAACTCCAAAATGTTTATTCAACACTCTCACTTGAATGTCTAAAAAAAGAGAAAAACAAATGCCATGTGTTAATGCATATATATGGAATCTATATATAGAATGCATATATATGGAATCCATATATATGGGAAAAAANTTTATTTATTCATGTTTGGCTGTTCTGGGTCTTTGTTGCTGCATCGGCTTTTCTCTACATGTGGTGAGCAGGGTCTACTCTGAAGTTGTAGTATGTGAGTTTCTCATTTCAGTGGCTTCTCTTGTGGCTCCTGGGCTCTAGAGCATAGGCTTAGTAGTTGTGGCTCCAGGCTTAGTTGCTCTGAAGCATGTGCAGTCCTTCCAGACCAAGGATTGGGCCTGTGTCCCCTGAGTTGGCAGGTGGGTTCTTCACCTCTGGGCCACCAGGGAAGTCCTGGATGTTCTCTCTTTATGCATAATTAATAAAAAATCCTGTGAACATAATCTAAGTATTAAAAGCTTTCTCTCTTTAAAGAGATTTCCTTAGAGTATTAGTGCATAATTTGTAAAAAAGTATAAATATTTTTCGGGTATATTGTATTCTAATGAGATAAATAAATGATTTCTCAAATCCCTGTGGGCGAATGTTGCTGGTAGCTGGAATGAGAGATTAATAGTAAACCAGCAAGGATTCCAGTGTTTTAAAAGAGGGTAAGCCTTGCAAAGCATATTCATATCAGTATTGTAGTAGGAACAAGAGAATTTTGTTTGTTTGCTTTTTTTCAAGAACGTAATTTACTGTCGTGAAGCTCTGAGTAATGTGAACATTGTGAATGTCTCATCGAAATATTTACCAGTTTACACGTTGACCAATTTGGTTCAGAAGGATTTGCTCTTCAGTCATTATCATCATCTCAGTTCCTAATAAATACACTGAAAAACACGACCTCCCTAGTGACGATTATTTTGCTCTTCTTACTTTCTTAGATATGTCTTGTTGTCAGAGTTAAAATCAAACATAACTGGGGAAGCACAACGCTACAAAGAGGAAAAGTAGGAAAATTTTTACTCAAATTGTCACCTGGTATTAAAGACCTATATAACAATGCTTAATTTTCCTGGTTATCATTAAATCTTGAAAGTACTTGAAAATTGGACAGAAATCAGACACTGTGGAAATACTAAATGTATTAGTAGCTAAACACAATGTTTGAAAACAATTAAGTATATAATTTAGACTTTCCCAGAATTAGAACAGCAGTGAACATCTGCAAGAAAGTAAGTAATTTTAACCCAGTGAAGCTGGTCTTCCAAAGTCCTCAGCATTACCCCCTGGCTGCAGTGCGGGATACTTTGCCTTACTCTGCACAGGTCGCACTGTCCCACTCTCCTGCTCTGTGAACACCTCCTCTTCCCCACCTCCCTATTTGGAAATGTCCCTTGATTAGTATTAGGTCCTTTTCTTTTTCTCTGTAAACACTTGCCCTAATTTATCTCATTTAATTCCTGAGCTTTGAGACCAGCTATCTACTTAGGAGTCCCAATTTTCAGATTGGCCCTGAACTCCAAAATGTTTATTCAACACTCTCACTTGAATGTCTAAAAAAAGAGAAAAACAAATGCCATGTGTTAATGCATATATATGGAATCTATATATAGAATGCATATATATGGAATCCATATATATGGGAAAAAATGATGTAGATTATCTTATTTACAAAGCAGAATTATATATTCAGACATAGGGAACAAATGAACAAATGTATAGACACCAAAGAGGGGGAGAGAGGATGAATTGAGAGATTGGGATTGACACACATGTACTATCGACACTGTGTATGAAACAGGTAACTAATGAGAAGGTACTGTATAGCTCAGGGACCTCTACTCAGTGCTCTGTGACCTGGTAAAAGTGTTAGTCATGAAGTCGTGTCTGACTCTTTGCAACCCATGGACTGTAGCCTGTTCTACAGGCAAGTATACTAGAGTGGGTTGCAATTCCCTTCTCCAGGGATCTTCCCGACACAGGATTTAACCCAGGTCTCCTAAATTGCAGGCAGATTCTTTACTGTCAGAACCACCAGGGAAGCCTGTGGTGCCCTAAATGGGAAAGAAATTCAAAAAAGAGGGGATATGTGTATACGTGTAGCTGATTCACTTTGCCATATAGCAAAAACTAGCACAACACTGTAAAGCAACTATACTCCAATAAATTTTTTTAATGTATCAAGAAGGACCAGACATTTTTATTCACCAGTGCAGCCCACCCTCCCATGTGAGTCAAAGCCAACACATTCCTCCCATGACCCAACCAGCTGCTCAAACCAGGATCTGGGTCTCACCCTCAGAGCCCTTGTGTACCCTGAATCACCAGCAGGTCCTGTTGACATCGCCTTGCCGTGTGTCCTAACCTGGGTCGGCGTCTCCTCTCACACCAGCTAGACCTGTGCTCCCTCGTCCTCACAGAGCGGCTTTGATGACCTGCTCAGCTCTGCAGGGTCTGGTCTGCATGCTGAACCAGAGAGTCAGATCCCCCTCGCACCCCTTTAACAGCCTTCCCTGACTGACAGTTCAAATAAAACCCATCTTCTGCCCCCGTCTTGCCAGGCTGTGCATGGCCTTGCCCTGAGCCTTTCTGCCTGCCCATCCACCTTTCCTTCCAGACTAAAGGCCGTCTCCTGGAGGGCTTGTGGACACAAGCTCACCTCCTGTTCAGAACTTTCACTTGACATGCAAACTGTTCTTCATTGATGCGGACCCCTGTGCCCATATTGGGCAAGCGTGGCTCTTTCTTCTTATTGAGACCTCTGCTTGAACATTGCTTCCTTATAATATCTTAACCTGGCCAACCTGTTCTTTTTTTTTTTCTTAATTTGATTTTTAAAAACTGAAGTAGTATAATAATGAGTACAACTCAGACAGTAAAGACTGTACCTGCAATGCAGGAGACCCAGGTTCGATGCCTAGGTAGGGAAGATCCCCTGGAGAAAGAAACGGCAACTCACTCCAGTATTCTCGTCTGAAAAATCCCATGGAACAGTGGAGCCTGGCAGGCTATAGTCCATGGGATCCCAAAGAGTCAGCCATGACTGAACGACTAACACTTTCACTTTTCAGAGTTGATTTATAGTGTTGTGTTAATTACTTCTGTACAGAAAAGTGATTGTTATATATACATATGTGTATATATATACACACATACATATACCTTTTATTTATATTCTTTTCCATTTTGGCTTATCCCAGGATATTAAATGTAATTCCCTTTGCTGTACAGTAGGACTTTGTTGTTTATCCATCCTCTGTATAAAGCTCGTGCTGTGCTGTGCTTAGTCTCCCCACCATGTCTGACTCTTTGTGACCACACGAACTGTAGCCCTCCAGGCTCCTCTGTCTGTGGGGATTCTCCAGGTGAGAATGCTGGAATAGGTTGCCATGCCCTCCTCCAGGGAATCTTCCCAACTCAGGGATCCAATCCGGGTCTCCTGCATTGCAAGCAGACTCTTTACTATCTGAGCCACAAGGGAAGCTCATATATATTTATACATGATATACATAAAGCACCCAAAATATTTTTGAATGAATGAATTTGTTTTTCTAAGGATTTGGAACTGAGGGCAAGGCAGTTGGTCATGTTGGTGGCTGCTGGACGTCCCCCTGTGGCCGTGCTCTCACCATGTACGGTACATTCAGGTCACCTGTTAGTGTAAAGACCAAAGTTACAGGCCATCCAAATTCATCTGCTTTTCAGGAATACTCTTTTCCAGGTCTTTCAAAATGTTATCATTGGTCATCCTAGCTAGCAATTCCTGAAACCTCCATCTTTGTAAACCTCAAGACTCTCTGAAGTAAAATAGAAAATGTTGGCTTTCCTGGATTGCGTTGCTTATCAATTATTTCAATAGATTTTCATTGTATAAACCGCATGTGTCCAACTCTAAATGTCACTGACACTTTCATTTATAGACAGATTATTGCTCTTCAATCTAAAGTAGTTTTTTGAATGAATTCACATAGAATATACAATAGATATCTATGTCATGCATGAATGAAAAAATATGATTTTAAAAATTATCTTTAGCTTTGTACTTTGGACGTAGACTGATATTTAAAAGTCCATTCAAGGCTGCCTCTAATTGGAAATTTGCATTCACCCTTTCCATTTTATAGCAACAGAATTCATGAATAAAAATAACCTGTTTTAAATTATTTTTCAAATCAGAGACTCAAACCTTATAAGAAATTTAGTTAAAACTCAAAGAAAAAAGTAACATACTACAAAATTATTTTCACCACTTTGAAAACTAGATTCTGGTACACTAGTTATATATATTAATTTGAAACAAAGTTCAAATTTCTGGAATAGTAATTTTCATATATTTCACAGAGATTAGAAGTCAGAGAACCATTTTCATTAAAGAAGGAGAAATATTTATGATGGTAAATGGATCTCGTGAAATTAATATTAAAAGCAATGCATATTGAAAAGCGGTATCAGGTGTTTCTGGAGGATACTTTCCTTTTGGTTTATCAATACCTTTTTAAAACATTGTTATTTATTTGGCTGTGCTGGGTCTCGTTGCTGCACAGGCTTTTCTTGAGCTGCAGAGAATGGGGGCCCCACTCTGTTGCAGAGTGCAGGCTTTGCTTTTTCGGGGCTTCGCTTGTTGCAGCGCCAGGCTCTGAAGCACAGGCTCAGTAGTTGTGGCACACGGGCTTAGCTGTTCTGCGGCACGTGAGATCTTCCCAGCCCAGGGACTGAAGCCTCGTCTTCTGCATTGGCAGGCAGATCTTTTCCAGTGAGCCACCAGGGAAGCCCCAGTACCTTTTCTTGTTTGTTTTGAAATGGAAACGCAAGATGCGTCTGACTCCCATGTGAACGTTGGAGCTGGTCCTAGGGAGGAGTATCAGTTCTCAAGGAGCAGATGTGGACAAAGCAAAGCCATAACCATGACTTAACTTTTATTGAAGTCACTAAATAAAGTTCATGGCATCGTATAAAGATCCTTCCCTGCTGGCTCAAGCAGTAAAGAACCCACCTGCAATGCAGGAGACATTGGTTTGATTCCTAGGTCAAGAAGATCCCCTGGAGTAGGAAATGGCAACTCACTCCTGCATTCTTACCTGGGAAATCCCATGGACAAAGGAGCCTGGTGATTACAGTCCATGGGGTTGCAAAGAGTCGGACATGACTGAGCAACTGAACGCACACACTAGTCTTATCCATTGAAATAGCAAATACATTTTTTGCAAAATAATATTTCATTTTGATGTGTGGCTGTGAAGTATTTAAGAAATACTGGACAAGCTGGAATTTACATATCTAGGCATGTATTGTTGTTTACCTTGGGAGATTATTAATGATGGCAGTGATGCCCTTGTTTCAGTGATAAAAGTGAATATTTTTCAGCACCAAATGTGCCAGCTTTGTTCTAAACACTTTAAATAGCTTAATTTGTTCCTATAAACAACCCTATGAAGTAGGCTTTATTATTTCTCCATAATATAGTTGGGGTTGAATCGATGGAAAATGAGATTCAGATGGCTGAAGCTCTGTGGAGCATCCTTGTGTGAGGTTTTAGTGAAGATAAGGACCTGGAGTGGCAGGCAGGAGAGTCCAGGCAAACTATGGGCTCCCATCGAGGCCCCCCACATGGGAGGATGCGACACCCACAGATGGGATGTGTGTTGCTTTGGGAGACTTTGCTGGAAGTTGCCGGTGAGATCTTTCTGTCTCTGGTTATGGAGGCAAGCCAGGCTGACTCACCTGCACCAGCAGCTCCCGGTTGTTGTAGGCGTTGTCTGGGGCTAGTTTGGAAGTGCTGCAGTGTGACGCCTGTCCGCGATGCAGGAAGGCGTTTCGTGCTGCAGCCCCCGCTTTGGGCTTCTTTTCCTTTCAGGCGTCTCAGGCCCATCTTCTAGACAGCATCACAACCCCATGGCTCCTCCCCAACAACTGGCAAAAGCCACTTTTGCTCTTGGCGATTTCCTCTGACGGTGCCAGGAACACTGCTTAATTTTGCCCACACAGCGGGGTTTTCTTTTACCTCCTCAGTTAGTGTAATGCCATCAGCGCGTCAGCAGAGCACTGTTTTCTAGAAGGAGCACAGGTTTGTCATTTTGATCAGCGGTTCCCAACCTTTCTGGCACCAGAGACCAATTTTCAGGAAGACAATTTTTTCACCAGCTGGGGATGAGGGGTGTTTTCAGGCTGATTCAAGCTTTACATTTACTGTGCGCCTTATTTTTAATCTAATCCCACTACTGATGCTGACAGGAAGTACCGAACCACAGCCTGGAGATTGGGGACTTCTCCTCTAGATGGCCAATGGCCATCCACCATCCATGCCACGTGGCACCCTCTGATAGTCCCAGGAAAGGGACCACTCGGTGACATTCTTTCAATAGTCCACAAGGAAATGGAGGACCCGGAGGAACACCAGCCTCCTGAACATCCATGTGATGAGGTCCCCTAATACGCCCCCCTCCAACCCCCGTGATGCTGTGAAAGCGCTGCACTCAATATGCCAGCAAACTTGGAAAACTCAGCAGTGGCCACAGCACTGGAAAAGGTCAGTTTTCATTCCAATGCCAGAGAAGGGCAATGCCAAACAATGCTCAGACTACTACAAAATTGTACTCTTCTCACACACTAGTAAAGTAATGCTCAAAATTCTCCAAGCCAGGCCTCAGCAATACATGAACCGTGAACTTCCAGATGTTCAAGCTGGTTTTAGAAAAGGCAGAGGAACCAGAGATCAAATGGCCAACATCTGCTGGATCATGGAAAAAGCAAGAGAGTTCCAAGAAAACATCTATCTCTGCTTTATTGACCATGCCAAAGCCTTTGAATGTGCGTAAGTGAAGTCGCTCAGTGTTCTTGCCTGGAGAATCCCAGGGATGGCGGAGTCTGGTGGGCTGCCATCTCTGCGGTTGCACAGGGTTGGATACAACTGAAGCGACTTAGCAGCAGTAGCAGCAGCAACTGTCTAGTGCAAGTACCAGTGGACACCACTGGGTAGCAGTGTCAAGCTTTTGCCAAGTGCTTGAGTCAGCTTTGATTTTTAGGTAATATCCATGTTACCAGATTTATTGGGGCTTCCCAGGTGGTGCTAGTGGTAAAGAACTGGCCTGCCATTGCTGGAGACTAAGAGATGTGGGTTCGATCGACGTGGGTCAGGAAGATCCCCTGGAGGAGGGCATGGCAACCCACTCCAGTATTCTTGTCTGGATAATCCCATGAAGCAGAAAAGCCTGGCAGGTTACAGCTCCTGGGGCTGCAAAGAGTTGGATACGACTGAGCGACTAAGCACAGCTCAGTGTTCATAACATTAATTCCCCAGTGGTTCACTGGTAAAGAATCCGTCTACCAAGCAGGAGACACAGGTTCAATCTCTGGGTTGGGAAGATCCCCTGAGGAAGGAAATGGCAACCCACTCCAGTATTCTTGCCTGGAGAATCCCATGAACAGAGGAAGCTGGCGGGCTACAGTCCCATGGGGTCGCAAAGAGTTGGACATGACTGAAGCAACGGCACATAACACATTTTTTTTTTAATTTATATACAGTAATACTTACTCCTTTTGGTGTGTAGGTCAGTGAGTACTGAACTATACTTGACAGGTGCAGTGTCAGGTAACNCCTCTTCACTTTCTGCCATAAGGGTGGTGTCATCTGCATATCTGAGGTTATTGATATTTCTCCCAGCAATCTTGATTCCAGCCTGTGCTTCTTCCAGCCCAGCATTTCTCATGATGTACTCTGCATAGAAGTTAAATAAGCAGGGTGACAATATACAGCCTTGACTTACCACTTTTCCTATTTGGAACCTGTCTTTTGTTCCATGTCCAGTTCTAACTGTTGCTTCCTGACCTGCATATAGGTTTCTCACGAGGCAGGTCAAAAGCATCTGCTATTCCCATCTCTTTCAGAATTTTCTGCAGTTTATTGAGATCCACACAGTAGGTCACTGTAATCAATAAATGTATTATTCATACTTTTCAGGACAGTCATAGTTTTGCTATTTAGGAGTTGTAGCATGGACCTCTCATTGTTTGCTTGTTTGGTTTTACTTATTTTATGTTTGGCTGTTCTGCACTCGGGCCTCGTCTACCTGCTGAGCCTGGGGGCTACTACCTAGTTCCCCGTTAAGTGTGTGGGCGTCTCCTTGCTGTGGCTGCTTTTTTGTTGTTATGAAGCATGTTGTGGGCTCTAGGTGAAGGAAAGTTACAGTCAAAATAGCCTGGAGTTAAAACCCCCCTCCGGGTCCTCCCCACCATTCTATGCAAAACAAAGAACTCCCTCACGTGGAGAAAAAAAATGGACATTAAGGCTGATTATGACCAGCTCCCAGCCAGTCCAGCCTCTGACTGATCTCCAGAATTCCTTGCCCCAGCCGTTTAAGAGATAACTAACCCGAACAACTTTGGAGAAGAACAGGCCCCCTTAAGACAGTAGATTTCCACATATGTGCCTATATATACTTGCTCTTTCTTGCGTTAGTGACTGGTGCCCTTTCTCGCCTCATTACAGATGATCTGTTCTGGTACAGTGCCGGTCTTATTCTTTTTCCAAACCTTGCCTTCTCTGACTCCTTTACCCTTCAGTTGGGCGCAGAGTTACATGTCTAAATATGACACTTTCCGCATTTCAGACCGGTAACTCAGATTTTCCTGCCTGAAATACGAAACTCTCTACCTTTCATCCTAGAAAGTTGGGGTGCATAGTTTTCTGCCTGAAATAAATGTTCCTCATTTCAGGCCAGTAACTCAGGGCATAGAGTTTCCTGTCTGAAATCTGATATTTTCCGCATTTCAGTCTGGAGACTTGGGGCACAGAGTTTCCTGTCTGAAAAATGAAATTCTCATTTCACTGGCAAACATGGGGAGCAGATTTTCCAGCCCCCAATATGGGATTTTCTATACTTCAGCTTATAAAATTGGGGCAGAGTTTCCCACCTCTTACATGAAATTTTCGTATTTCAGCCTGGAAACTTGGGGCACAGTTTCCTGCCTGAAGTATTAAATTTTCCTCATTTCAGCTCAGAAACTTGGGGCACAGATTTTCCTGCCTGACATATATGACATTTTACACATTACAGCCCTCAGCCTTGGGGTACAGAGTTTCCTGCCTGAAATATGATACTTTCTGAATTCAGCCTGGAATCTTGGTGTATAGAGTTTGCTGCCTGATGTATGACACACTATGCATTTCTGCCCCAAAACTTGGGGCGCAGAGTTTCCTGCATAGAATATTAAAAATATCTCCATTTCACTCTGGAAACTTGGGCAGAGCATTACCTGACTGAATAAAGAAATCCTCCATATTTCAGCCTGGAAACTGGGGGCACAGAGTTTCCTGACTGAATTATGAAATTCTCCAAATTTCATCCTGGAAAGTTGGGGTACATAATTTCCTGCCTGAAATATGACACCTTTAGCATTTCAGCCCAGAAACTTGGGGTGCTGAGTTTCTTGCCCGAAATATGAAAATCTCTGCATTTCAGCCCAGAAACTTGGGGGTGCAGAATTTCCTGCCTAAAACAGGAAATTCTCTGCCTTTCAGCCTGGAAACTTGGGGCACAAAATTTCTTGCCTGAAATATGAAATTCTCTGTATTTCAGCCCAGGTTCTCGGGCCATAGCGTTTCCTGTCTGAAATATGAAATTCTCCTAATTTCACCTAGAAACATGGAGTGCAAATTTTCATGCCCCAAATGAGAATTTCCATATTTCATCCCAGAAACATGTGGTGCAGAGTGTCCCACCCAAACTTTGAAATTTTCCATATTTCAGCCTCAAAAGTAGGGATGCAGAGTTTGTACTAGCCAAGAGTTTGAAATAGCCAAGAAACATGCTTTTGTGAATCTGGGAATTGGGCCCTTATGGGAAAAGCAATATCTTCCACCTATGGAAGCCGCTTCACACGTGTTCATTTTTCTCTTTATTCCAACAGCAGCTTTGGTCAAGTTTTTGGATTATCTGTAAGAAATAGGCTGCTTGCTACTTCTTTCTGGGAAGTCACCTGACAGCACTGTTTCAACTAATCAGGGTATGAAAGGTTGCGGCTACGAGCCACGAATGACGCCAGGATTCACGACCTCTGGAAGAGAGGAATTCGATCCGGAGCCAGAGACAAGGCTCAATCTCTCAGAGCTTCTGTGTCAATGTTTTATTAAAGAATAAAAGATATAGAGAAAGCTTCAGACATAGACATCAGAAGGGGACGGAAAGAGTGCCCCCTTGCTAGTTTTTTAGGTGTTTTACACCTGTTAGCAAGCTGCTAACCAGATAAAAGAAACACCTTGAGACTAAGAGAGTTGCATTAGGTCCCTCTCCCACAACAGACATTTTGAGATAGCATTGGCACAAGGGGAGTCATCTCTGGTTGTAAAACAATTGACATGAATGTTAAAGACAGATTCTAAAGCAAATACATAGTTCTATTTACATAGTTTAAGAAGAACATTTCCATAAGAAAAACACATTGTTTAGGTGAAGGTATGAGAAAAGTTATGTTCAAGTGGAACCAGGTGTCATCATGGCAACACGTGATTAGAAGAAGTTTCCTGTAACTTTGTATAGAGAAGGAAAGAAATGTCTTTCACTTGCAGTTTATTTCCTCCTGCTAATTAGGGACCTCTGGCCTTCCTACAGAGGCTGCTAACCCTCTCAGGTAACAACTGGTATGGCAATCAACACTCAAAGAACACCTTCCCATGAGCTCTTTTCTAATGGAATGGTACAGTGTTTTCTAGCTGTGTCTTTACAAAGCTTTGAAAACACCAGAAAACATGTTTTTTTGAACCTGGGAATTGGGCCCTGATGACTAAAGAAGTATTTTCCATGCGAATGCTTGATAGCTGCAGCCTCAGTCCTGCCAGAAAAATCACACTTATTCATTTCTTTCTTCATTGCCACAGCAACTTTGGTTTAGTTTCGAGTTTTCTGAAAGGAACAGTCTGCGTGTCACTTCTTGCTGGGAAGTCATTTGATAGTACACGTTCACTAATTAGGAAGCGAAGGTATGGCAGTCAACACCCACAGAACTCTCTCTTCTGACATCCTTTCTCATGGAATGGTACATTGTATCCCAGGAGTGTCTTTACACAGCTCTGAAACTGCACCAAACATGTTTCTGTGAACCTGGGAATAAGGCCTGATGGCGAAAGAAGTATTTTCCCGCTACGAAAGCTGGATAGCTTCAGCCTTAAACTTGCAGTAAAACACATTGGTTCATTTTTCTCTTCAACAGCAGCTTTCACCATGATTTTGAGTTTTCTGAAATAAAAAGGATGCTTCCAACTTCAGGCTGGGAACTCATCTGACAGTAATTTCTAGTGATTTTTTAGTGATTTCACCTAATCATAGTAACAACAGGTATGGCAGTCAGCAGTCACAGAACACTCTCCTTTGCCATTTTTCTCATGGAGTGGTACAGTGTGTCCTAAGTGTGTCTTTACACAACTCTGAAACAGCCAGGAAACACATGCTTTTGTGAACCTGGGAATTGGGCCTTTATGGTAAAAGCTGTATTTTCCACCTGTGGAAGCTAGATAATTGCAGCCTCAGAGCTGCCAGGAAAACACATGGACTCATTTTTCTTTTCATTACAACAACATCTTTGATCAAGTTATTGAGTTTTCTGAAAGAAACAGGGTGCAGGGTATTTCTTTCTCAGAAGTCACCAGACAGTACTGTTTCATTTAATCAGGGAAACAACAGGTATGGCAGTCAACAATCACAGAACACTCTCCCTTGACCTCTTTTCTCATGGAATGGTACAGTGTTTCCTAGGTGTGTTTTTACAAAACTCTGAAAATGAAGGGAAACATGCTTCTTTGAACCTGGTTGTTGGGGCCTGATGGCAAAAGAAGTACTTCCCCACTGTGAAAGCTGAGTAGTTGTGGCCTAAAATCTGCTATAGAAACATATTGGTTCATTGTTCTCTTCATTATAGAAACAGCTTTGGTCTAGTTTTTGAGTATTCTGAAAATAAGGAGCTGATTTCCACTTCTTGCTGAAGTCATCTGACAGCATAGTTTCAGCACGCACAGAACACTCTCCCCTGACGTTTCTCTCTCATGGAACGCCACAGTGCTTCCTAGGAGTGTCTTTACAAAGCTCAGAAAGCTCCAGGTTCATGCTTCGATAAGCCCGGGCACTGGGGCCTGATGGCAAACCAAGTGTATTCCACTGTGAAAGCTGGAGAACTGCAGCATCAGTCCTGCCCAAAAAACACCCTGGTTCTTTTCTACCATTACACCAGCATCTTTGGTCTAGTTTTTGAGTTTTCTGAAAGAAACAGGCTGCTTGCCACTTCTTGGTAGGAGGTCATCTGACAGTACAGATTCACCTACTCAGGGTAACAACATGTAAGTCAGTCAACACTCTCAGAACACTGTACTGTCATCTTTCTACATGATGTTACAATGTGTCCTAGTCTGTCTTCACACAACCCAGAAACTGCCAGGAAACATACATTTGTGTATCTGAAAACAAACAAAAACAAGGAAAAGCTATCTTTCCCACATTTATAAAATGGATAATTGCAGCCACAAACCTGCCAAGAAACAGCCTGGTTCATTTTTGTCTTCATGATAACAAATTTGGTCAAGTTTTTGAGTTTTATGTAAGAAACAGGCTGCTTGCCCATTCTTGCTGGGAAGGCATCTGACAGTTCAGTTACACCTAACCAGAGTAACAACAGGTTTGGCAGCCAATACTGACTCACAGACACTCCCCCTGGCTTCTTTTCTCATGGAATGACACGTTGCGTCCTAGGAGCATCTTCAAATAGCACTGAGACTACAGGGAACACTGTGTTTCTGTGAATCTGGGAACTGGGATCTGATGGCAAAATCAGCATTTCCCCCCGGCAAAAGCTGGACAGTTGCAGCCTTAAACTTGCCAGAAACTCCCCGGTTTATTTTGCTCTTCCTTATAATAATAGCTTTGGTCGTGATGATTTTGAGTTTTCTGAAACAAAAAGTATGCTTCCGACTTCTTGCAGGGAAGTCATCTGACAGTACCTAGTCAAAGCAGCAACAAGAATGGCAGCCCACACTCACAGAACACTATCCCCCGACACTTTTTCTTCTCGTGGAATGGTTCCGTGTTTCCTGGGAGTGTCTTTACAAAGCTCTGGAAACATAGGGCAAAATGTTTTTATGAACCTGCGAATTGAGGTCTGATGGCAAAAGAAGCATATGCCCATTGTTGAGGCTTGACAGTTGCAGATTTGAACCTGCCAGAAAAACATGTTGGTTCATTTCTCTCTTCATTGCCAACATTTGTTGGATCATAGAAAAAGCAAGGGAATTCCACTTGCTTGGAGAAGCAACCCACTCAGTATTCTTGCCTAGAAAATCCCATTGACGGGAGATCCTAGAGGGCTATGAGTCGGACACGACTGGAGCGACTTTGCACGGTTATTTCCCTTCCTTCACATCAATTAGGCTGTTAATACCCCAGAAAATTAGGCTCCGGTTAACTAGCTTCTTCTACGAGCAGGACTTGTTAAGAACAAGATGCTCTGGTGCTGGGGTCCAGCCCCAGGGCATCCAGGGAATTCGAAGGGTGGATGGAGTCGGCGAGGAGAGCTTTGTTTAACNTAGGCTGTTAATACCCCAGAAAATTAGGCTCCGGTTAACTAGCTTCTTCTACGAGCAGGACTTGTTAAGAACAAGATGCTCTGGTGCTGGGGTCCAGCCCCAGGGCATCCAGGGAATTCGAAGGGTGGATGGAGTCGGCGAGGAGAGCTTTGTTTAACTAGAAATATAAGATTAGATTAGGAAAGAATAGTGTAGTAGGAAAATTAGTGGAGAAAAGAGGCTGAATAACTTGGTTTACATGGAGAACTAATAAAACCTCGAGACAAGAGGTTTGCACCATCTACGTTAGGCCACCGGCGCCCATTTGAATAGTGGAGGGTGCCCCACCTTGGGCTCCCTCTCGCATAGGTCTTAGAAGCCAGGGCAAGTAAGTAGACATGGCCAGCCTCCATGCCCCAGATGGGAATTCAGCCAGAAAATAGAGTAAAGAAGACATGAGGAGACCAAGCTGTTTCAGTGAGCGAGGCCCAATAACTTTATTTTCAAAAAGACTTTTACACCTTTCCCACAAATGATGTTGTGTACATTATCTTCTGGGCTTGGAGGCCTGTGAAACATTTTAAGACCCTCTTTTGATAAAGGCTGCTCAACCAGAAAACTTATTTTCCCTTGAAGTGTTTTTTCTTTATATTTTTAATCTATGTCGGCCTCAGAAAGTATCAAACAAAGTTACATTTTTCAGGAAGCAAAGGTGCAGTAAGTTACAACAATGAAAGACCCAATTAGCTCAAAAGTCTGATGTGGTTAGTTTCAAGGCTACTATTTTGTTTTTCTTACATTCTAACTATGTTAACAAATGTACTCCAAGTGCACAGTGGATAAGAGATATGGGAACTTAGAAACAAGCATTGTCTCAACAGTGAAATCTTACACCAGCATTACTCTAATAACTTTTAACTCTTTGAAAGGTTCTATGTTTTAGGCTTCCTGTGCCTCTCACAGTGGGGGGCTGTAAACAATCACATGCATAGGAGTAAAAGTCCGGGTAAGGCAAATTAGAGAGCCATCAGAGGGGTTTGATCTGAAACACTCCTTTTATATGCAAGAGACCAGTTGGAGCTCTAAGTTAACTTTTTCCAGAGAAAGGTGGTGGTATGTGGAAAGCACAGTACAATAAGGCAGGCAGATTCTGGTTTTGGGGGGTAGATGTTCAGGAAAACCCAGGGGGAACCCCCTGAAGCCAGATCATGCTTTTGCATATGTCAGGTTTCCTTCCTCATGACCTTTGCCACAGGCGGGATTCCTCACACTGGCTCCCGGCACTCTGGTGTATTTCAAAATGGTCCACCCATTCAACTCTCCAGGTCAGGAACACATTTTTCCCCAGGATTTACCATAAGAGCTTGGTCAAGCTCCTAGTGGTAAATCTCATGAAACTGTGGGACTCTCCAAAGATTTGATCTTTCTGGAAGATTTGATCTTTCTCAAAGTTGTTCACACTGAGCCTCCTGCAGTTCATCGATTACAGTTCAGTGTTCACAAATAAGGCAGTTTCTATTCATGAGTCTTTGCTCTCCTAAGTTGAGACTTTCTGAATTCATCTGTCTGTGTCTCTAATCTTGAGGACAGGCAGCAATTTGTTGCCCCATGTCTTATGGATCCAAGAATAGTTTTTGAGTTTTCAATCTCTTCCGTTTTTTATTTATTGTTAGGATGGAGTGGAAACTTCTAAGTTCCTTATTAGCAGAACTAGAAATTGGAATTTTAGTTTGTTCATTTTTACTTATGAAATTGCACCCCACCCCAGTACTCTTGCCTGGAAAATCCCATGGACGGAGGAGCCTGGTGGGCTGCAGTCCATGGGGTCGCACAGAGTCGGACACGACTGAGTGACTTCACTTTCACTTTTCACTTTCATGCATTGAAGAAGGAAATGGCGACCCACTCCAGTGTTCTTGCCTGGGGAATCCCAAGGACGGGGGAGACTGGTGGGCTGTCGTCTATGGGGTTGCTTAGAGTTGGACACAACTGAAGCGACTTAGCAGCAGCAGCTGTGCTTCTGATATAGTTTAACAGCTCACCTATTGAACAACATCTGGATTGATTCTTTTTGGCTATCACAAATAAAACTGCTATGAACATTCACCTACAAGGGGTTTATGCGAACATAAATTCTCATTTCCCTGGGATAAATGTCCAAAGGGTGCAATTGATGGGTAATTGCATGTTCAGTTTTATAAGAAAGTGCCAAACTGTTTTCCAGAGTGATTGTAATCTTTATGTGTGGGTGTGCAGAGAAATGATCACTTACTATCTATCACCGGCATGGGCAAAGGAGGGCCTAGAAGAGCTATCCCACGTTGAAGGTCAGGAAGGGCGGTGGTGTGGAGATATCTCTCATCCAAGGTAAGGAGCAGCAGCTATCGATGCGAGAGTTGGACTGTAAAGAAGAATTGATGCTTTTGAACTGTGGTGTTGGAGAAGACTCTTGAGAGTCCCTTGGACTGCAAGGAGATCCAACCAGTCCATTCTGAAGGAGATCAGCCGTGGGATTTCTTTGGAAGGAATGATGNTATCTCTCATCCAAGGTAAGGAGCAGCAGCTATCGATGCGAGAGTTGGAATGTAAAGAAGAATTGATGCTTTTGAACTGTGGTGTTGGAGAAGACTCTTGAGAGTCCCTTGGACTGCAAGGAGATCCAACCAGTCCATTCTGAAGGAGATCAGCCGTGGGATTTCTTTGGAAGGAATGATGCTAAAGCTGAAACTCCAGTACTTTGGCCACCTCATGCGAAGAGTTGACTCATTGGAAAAGACTCTGATGCTGGGAGGGATTGGGGGCAGGAGGAGAAGGGGACGAGAGAGGATGAGATGGCTGGATGGCATCATGGACTCGATGGGCATGAGTCTGAGTGAACTCTGGGAGTTGATGATGGACAGGGAGGCCTGGCGTGCTGCGATTCATGGGGTTGCAAAGAGTCAGACACGACTGAGTGACTGAACTGAACTGAACTGAACTGAAAGTTGGTCCAGTGGTTTGTGTGAGCTTCCTATAGGGTGAGACTTGTGCTGAGTTTTTGTTTGCTTTTCCTCCGATGGGCAAGGCTGAGTGAGGTGGTACTCCTGTCTGCTGATGATTGGGTTTGTATTTTTGTTTTGTTTGTGGTTTAGATGAAGCATCCTGCACACGGTGCTACTGGTGGTTGGCTGATGCTGGGTCTTGTATTCAAGTGGTTTCCTTTGTGTGAGTTCTCACTATGTGATATTCTGTAGGGTTAGTTCCCTGGTAGTCTATGGTGTTGGAGTCAGTGCTCCCACTCCAAAGGCTCAGGGGTTTGATCTCTGGTCAGAAACGAGGATTCCACAAGTGGTTTGTTTTGGCATTAAGGGAGAGTGAAACAAATATCCAAAAATGAGAAACCAAGGATGAACCCCAGACAAATGGCATGTACAAAATCAGACAAATAATAATTAAAATAATGGAATATACACAGGTACATATACACCCATGAAAAAAGTGAAAACAGTCCAACAAAAATAAAGTACAGTAGATTGATCCGGTGAACAACGGAAATCAAAAATTTTACTTAGCAATTAAGAACAAAACTAACTTAAGCACAAACTGGAAAACAAAAGTAAAGCAAAGTGTCAAGGGGGAATAAAGCAATGAAAACAAAACTAACAAATATGTTGAGTGGAAAGGAAAGAGAGGAAAGAAAGAAAGAGTAGATATGCAAAGTTAAATAGAGGTAGATGAAAAAGATTTATATACATTAAAGATTAACTGCAAGGGGGAAAGAACAGTAGGAAAGGCAAACGAAGGAATAGATGTAGAAAAAATATAATAGGTTTAAAAAAATTAAAACTTATAAAAAGGAGAAAAGAGAAAAAAATGGAAGAAGAAAAAAGGGGGAAAAAAAACAGGAAAACTTCACAGAATTCAAAAAGCTCAGTGTAGAGGCAGAAGTTTATAACAATAAAAAGTGTGACTGAGTATACACATATACACCCACAAGCAAAATGAAAACAGTTGAAAAAATATTAAGTACAATAGATTGACCCAGCGAACAAAGGAAACCAAAAATTATATCTACCAAAACAAAACTAATTAAAGCACAAGCTGGAGAACAAAACTAAAGCAAGGTGCCAATTGGGGAATAACTCAATGAAAATAAAACTAACAAATATGTTGAGAGGAAAGGAGAGAAAGAAAAGAAAGAATAGATATGCAAAGTAAAATAGAGGTAGACAAAGATTTATAGACATTAAAGATTAACTGCAAGGGGAAAATAACAGTAGGAAAAGCAAACAAAGGAATAAATGTAGAAAAAATAATAATAGGTATAAAAGTTACAATTAAAAAAAGAGAAAAGAGGAAAACTCCACAGAACTGCAAAAGCCCAACCTAGAGGCAGAGGTTTATGACAATAAAAAACGTGACTGAAGAAAGAGAAGGGAATAAAAAAAAAGCTGAAAAGCTTAATTGGATTTCTTAGTGCCAATAAAATCGACAGCTACAACAGGGGGTGGAGGGGGGTGCAGAGAAAAAAATCCAAAAGAATCTACAGAACCCATCAAAAAATAAGAATAAAAAATATTTTTCTTGAGTCACTGCTGTCAGTCCTTTCTCGTGCTGTAAATCACAGTCCACCTCACCTTGCTAGGATGTCCTCCAACACTGTGCTGATCTCTAGACCTGCTGTGGGGGCTGCTGAGATTCTAATCTGGTCCTACTCCTGTGTGTTCTTGCCTCCAGTGTCCAGAGCTATCAGAGCCTAGTGCGTTTTCCTTTGCGGGTGCTCTCAGTGTCCTTTTATATATTCCATAGACACAGAGTTTGCTAGTTGATTATGTGGATTTAATCTGAAGGTTTTGGGTCTTCTTCCTTAGCCACAGTGCCCCTGGGTTTCAACTGTGGTTTTATTTCCACCTCTCCATGTGGGTCGTCCAGTGGGGTTTAGCTCCTGAGGCTGCCGTGGAGGGCTTGGGTTTGCCCCTGTGAGGGCCAGGTGTGGAGGTGGTGCAGCTGCTTGGGTTGCAGGGGTTCTGGCAGCGCCAGATACTCAGGGGAGTTGGCGGCTAGGGCAGCAGGAAATACACTGCTCTAGAAGGGTATGGCAACCAGTTTTGGCCAATATGCTCCAGTATTCTTGCCTGGAGAACTCCCCTCTCTGACAGAGAAGCCTGGCAGGCCACAGTCTACAGGACTGCCAAGATTCGGACAGGACCAAAGTGACCCTGTGCACATAAACACAAGACTTTATTATTATTTTGCGTGTGGTAGCTCTGCCCTCGTGAGAGTTGAGCGTGAAGGTGGTGCAGTTGCTTGGCTTGCAGGGACCCTGGCAGCATCAAGTGTGCAGGGACACAAACTGCCTCTGTGGCAGGAGTTATGGCCCTGTCGGAGTCTTTTCTCGAGCTTCTTGTAGCTGGCTATCAGAAGGCCTCTTTGGCCAGCCTTTCTCGGTAGCTCCGCCTGGTCAGGCACTTAGAGGGAATCCCTTGCCTGGGGTCCCTCTCTGCTGTTTACACGTCAGGCACATAGAGGCCCCCCGACTGGGGTCCTACTCCGTAGACCCCATCAGGCACTTAAAGGGGCACCCTGGGTGGGGTTCTACTCTGTAGTTCAGTGCCTCAGGCGTTTGATGGGCCAGCCGCTATTGTTCAGCTGCCAATGCTGGCATGTGGAGAGGGAGAGAGGCTATGGGGATGGCTCTACATCCTCTGCGTGACTCAGCAGTACTGCCTTGCTCCCATGGCTGCCCAGCTTTCCTCTGCAGGCATTTCCCACCACGATCTTCACCCTCACATCCCCACAATCCGTCTCTGCACAGTCAACAGCAGCCCTCGCACTGGATTTGCTCCACAATCCCTCAACTCCAGCTCCCAGCTGCTGCGCCCTGTCCAGGGTATGTATGGCTGTGGTAAGGACTGTCTGATTCTCATTCCATTTAGGCTGCCACAGATCAGCTGTTTCACTTAAATGTTTCTCCTCTGACTCAGACAATTGCCCCGCTGTGGGGATCGGACCCCTGCTTCCGTCCCCCCACCTGCCGAGGATATGTGCACTCCTACTAACACTGTTTTTGCCCCTAGTTCCTTCTGCCTACTGAGTTTTGTGTGGTTCTATATATGCTTTTCCACTGGTCAGGTCCTCCTGTACGATTTCAGCTGGTGTTCTGCATGCACTTCTGTGTCTGAAGGTGTATTCCTGATGTATCCACGGAGAGAGATGTATTCCACCTCCACCTACTCCTCCGCCATCTGTTCCCCCTTATCTTTTTTTTTTAACTGTACAAAAAATAAACAAATTAATTTTATTGTTGCCACTTCAGTCCTTATGTCGATTGTTTATAAAAGTATCAGTTTGAAATACATTATTGAAAGTGAATACACACAGTAAATAGAAAATAAGGATGCATGGTGCTGTAGACATATAAAACAACTTATCTTGATTTATTGCCCACTGCAAAATTTGACATGGATTCAGGATTACTGACACAGCAGTGTATCAGGGTGAGGGTTGCAAACTATGAGAAAAGTAGCTTAAAACTTTGGACCAGAAAAACCCTCTGGATCACTCACCAAAAGAAAAAAAAAATTTTTGTTTATCTGGACGTTAACCTTAGTATAATACTTAATTATATACTACTACCCATGCTGCTGCTGCTAAGTCACTTCAGTCTTGTCCTACTCTGTGCGACCCCATAGATGGCAGCCCACCAGGCTCCTCCATCCCTGGGATTCTCCAGGCAAGAACACTAGAGTAGGTTGCCATTTCCTTCTCCAATGCATGAAAGTGAAAAGTGAAGTTGCTCAGTCATGTCCAACTCTTAGCGACCCCATGGACTGCAGCCTACCAGGCTCCTCTTTCCATGGGATTTTCCAGGCAAGAGTACTGGAGTTGGGTGCCGTTGCCTTCTCCGATAGGGACAATTTAAAAATAAGAAAAGTGCCAGAGAACCTTCACTAACAGTATTTTAAAATCAGTTTTTACTCTAAGTATCTGGTTATTACTCAAGTATCCTAAGCCATGAGGCAGGCCCTAAGGCAATAAATTATAAATAGTCTGAAATTAATAACTTAAATGTGACATGGTTAATACAGTACACACTGCATGACTATCTCAACCAACCTCTTTCAGGTGAGGTAATAATTAAAAGGTTTAAATTTACAGTTTCAATTTCTGCTCAAGAGTGATGTCAGTATTCTAGCAACAGTGATGACATCCTATTATTGTAAATATGCTAACATACATACTTCTCTGATTTATACTTGAATTCTATGTGCATGTAGTTCCATATTCCAAGTGTATATTTTCAACGGCATGGGTTTATAATCAAAGCTGAGTTTGACAAATGCTTTCTGACTTCTGAAAGCAAATCATTAAAGCACTTCCTAAAAGTGAGTAAACTAGATACAAGTAGGCGACCATTTCATTTTTTTCTTTACACGTGATGAACTTCATGAAGCATCATTTCCCGAGGTATGTTTGTTTCTGGAACATACAGCTTACATGCTCTTCTTTCAAAGGCAGCCACCATCTGCTTTACAACTTCACTGAAAAACTATTGTGGTAAGCTGAGAGTGTAGAAGTGAGCAAAATTCCAAAGAAATTGAAAAATCCAAAGTACAAGTTCTTGGGTAGTCAGGAAGACCTGGGTGAAAATGCCAAACAGTCTCCAAATGATTGAAGAGCTTCCCATCAGTACAGGATACCTTCACCAAATGTGGTTTCACCAAGGTTATTACTGATATACTGCACTTCAATACAAGTGGAAATCCAGTTTCTAATCGTGTTTTGCAGTATTCAGATCTCCTTGATATTATATCTGATTTTTTACACCAAAGAACAAAATGCATGTAATTCTCCATTCCATCATAGATTTCCTGCATAGAATAACCTACAATTCTCCTTTCTGAGTATTTTTTTGTTTATTAATGGTGCAGCAATTCTGAAGAAGGTTTTTGCGTGTATCTTTTTAGGCAAAATTGAGGTATGTAGTGGAAGAGTTCTGCTCATCAGTATACCACAGGAAGCTAAATAACTGACATTCCTCACAGGCACTGTGCTAGAGCCAGGGTTCTGGCAGCTGCGCCGACTTTGGATGGCATCCCGAGACCACCTTTGGGCTCTCTTACCTGTCTGAGCTGCCATGATCACGTTAGTGAAGCCCGTCACCAGTAAGCTGGGACCAGGCCCCGATTATCATCTTTTCAAGTGAATTTTGGTCTCTTAAAAACTCTAAGGGAAAGAATATGTCTTGTGTTTTTAACGGTAGGAAAGCAGATTTTAAATCTATTTAGACAAAGGCTTTTTGATTCTTGTATAGGTACAAAGCAACAGCCATGCAACAGAAAATCTACAATTACCTTTGCTGATATTCTAAACTCTCAAGTTTGAAACCAGCAATTGGCGAGACTTAGAACTTCCCTGAGTGAAATTTTGGCAGCTTGTCACACTGATAGAAGTGTCAGACTAGAACAAGGAAGACTCAAGTACTCTTACATGACAGAAGAGGACATGCTGTCTTCTAAAATTACTACAGTCAGAAAAGAAAATAGATGAATGTACTTTTTATGCTCTTACCACTCTTTCCTTTTACTCTTTTTTTTTTTATACTGCTCAAGAATTTTGGTATGCAGATATTTAAAAACGCCCATTGTCACAAAATTCTTTTTTTTTTTTTTTTAAGTAAAAATTCTAATAGAATCAAGCAGTGCTCTGCATTAGGCCTAACCTCGAAAACCACTGTCTAGCCACTGTCATCTGGTGGTCATAATATTTTAGAACACAATGACTCTAATCATCGTTACCCTCTTTCCAAAACAAGTAACAGCTTTTTAAAAATGGCCCTAATGACCATTAAAGCAGCTATACACACATAACCCATAAAAAAAAAAAATCCCCAAAGAGCTAAGATACTGAAGTACTCTAATACATCTAGTGTTTCTTAATAGTTTGTAACACATTCATCTTTACCTGTTCATGTTCTTGGACATTATAAATGATTCAACTTAATGAAGCTAATCTCAGGCAGAGATGAAAAGAAAATGTCAATTCATATTTAAGTACGAACAGACTAATAATCTCCACGTCACCTCATCTCTGCCCCTCAAATCTCATGGGGTTGTTCATAACATTTTTACAAGTTATGTTCCTTTTTAAAATTTTAGAAAATATAAGCCTTTTTATTCTTAGCCCAAATGACCAAAATATAAAATCAAGTTATTAGAACTAAAATAATGAGTATTAGAGATCCATGTATTTTAGTATCCCAAAGACAAACATGCACAGTTATTCTTAGTTGACACATAAGACATGTGAGTGTCACTGCAGAGAACCTCATAGGCCAGGCCATTCCAGTGGCGCTGCACTGCTAAGAGGAATGACAGGTTTCTGGGCTCAACATCAAGGAGGATTAGGCAAACACATAAACATTAAAAATAAAAAGAAAGGAGAAAAAAAAATTAAAAAAATAAAAAGAAAGGAGGAAAAAGTTGTCAAATACAAGCAAGCTAGAAAGAGACAGGGAGACCTAGCCAAGATGGTCATTCCCTCTGACTTAATCATAGAACTGAGAACGAAAAAAGCTAAAACGAATAAAATCCAAGCTCCAGAGCTTTGCATGGGAAATGACATAGTGTACTCTGAGCCAGAATATAAGGAATTAAGACGCAAGGGAGGAAGAACACCTAAGAACATTAACCCTCTTTGCAATTCTAAGAGATGCCAGTCGGAGAGAAGTGGGTAATGCTGCTATGAGGTGAAACATCTATGGTTCCACTGCACTGGGAGATGAGACTCCTACTTGGCCTTCTCATGCCACTGAGGCAGGAGACAAAGGGGTTGTGCTGCCAGTGAGTGGAAAGGAAAGCTATGTCTAGAACTCCAGGGATTCTCTGAGATAGTTCTTAGTACTCCATGCCTCATAGCAAAATTACTGAAAAATTACAGACACTAATGATAATGATGATCGTGGTACAGCTACTGAGGGCGCAGATCCGTTAGTAATTTAGATCTTGGTTACCTGTCAGAAAACCCCAAGAAGCAGAAGTTTTAAATACTAGCCAATTCGAGAAAAACATCTGCTTCTACATCATTAACTATGACAAAACCTTTGACTGTGTGGATCACAACACATTGTGGAAAATTCTTAAAGAGGTGGGAATAGCAGGCCATCTTACCTGCCCCCTGAGAAATCTGTATGCAGGTCAAGAAGCAACAGTTAGAACCGGACATGGAACAAGGGACTGGTTCAGAATTGGGAAAGGCGTACACTGAGGCTGTATATTGTCACCCTGCTTAATTAACTTATATGCAGAGTACATCAGCAAAATGCCAGGCTGGATGGAGCACAAGCTGGACTCAAGACTGCCGGGAGAAATATCAATAACCTCAGATATGCAGATGACACCCCCCTTATGGCAGAAAGCGAAGAGGAGCTAAAAAGCCTCTTGATGAAGGTGAAAGAGGACAGTGAAAAAGTTGACTTATAACATTCAAAAAAACAAAGATCATGGCATCTGGATCCATCACTTCATGGCAAATAGATAGGGAAACAATGGAAACAGTGATAGACTTCATTTTCTTGGGCTCCAAAATCACTGCAGATGGTGACTGCAGCCATGAAATTAAGACGCTTGCTCCTTGGAAGGAAAGTTATGACCAACTGAGACAGCATATTAAAAAGCAGAGACATTACTTTGCCAACAAACGTCCGTCTAGTCAAGGCTATGGTTTTTCCAGTGGTCACGTATGGATGTGAGAGTTGGACTATAAAGAAAGCTGAGCACTGATGAATTGATGCTTTTGAACTGTGGTGTTGGAGAAGACTCTTGAGAGTCCCTTGGACTGCAAGGAGATCTAACCACTCCATCCTAAAGGAGATCAGTCCTGAATATTCATTGGAAGGACTGATACTAGAGCTCCAATACTTTGGCCACCTGATGCAAAGAACTGATTCATTGGAAAAGTCTCTGATACTGGGAAATATTGAAGTCAGGAGGAGAAGGGGATGACAGAGGATGAGATGGTTGGATGGCATCAGTGACTCGATGGACATGAGTTTGAGCAAGCTCTGGGAACTGGTGATGGACAGGGAAGTCTGGTGTGCTGCAGTCCATGGGATTGCAAAGAATCAGACATGACTGAGCAACTGAACTGAACCGAAGGTCACATGACCAGTCACAGAAGCAAGGACAGAGCAGGTGACTATCATCTCCTTCCTTTTGCTGGTGTGTGTGTATATGTAGAGTTAGCATTTTCTTCTCTTCTGGTTTTATACAAGTGTTATTGCAGGTTAAAAGGCAGAGGAACCAGAGATCAAATTGCCAACATCCACTGGATCATCGAGAAAGCAAGAGAGCTCCAGAAAAACATCTATTTCTGCTTTATTGACTATGCCAAAGCCTTTGACTGTGTGGATCACAATAAACTGTGGAAAATTCTGAAAGAGATGGGAATAGATTTCTCTAAGATGGTGGAGGAATAGGATGGGGAGACCACTTTCTCCCCCACAAATTCATCAAAAGAACATTTAAACTGAGTAAATTCCACAAAACAACTTCTGAATGCCAGCAGAGGACATCAGGCACCCAGAAAAGCTGCCCATTGTCTTCGAAAGGAGGTAGGAAAATATATAAAAGATAAAAAAAGAGAGAAGAGAGGTAGGGATGGAGCTCCTTCCCAGGAAGGGAGTCTTAAAAAGAGAGAAGTTTCCAAACACCAGGAAACACTCTCACTGCCGAGTCTGTGGCGAGCCTTGGAAGCACAGAGGGAAACATAACAGGGAGGAAAAATAAATAATTAAAACCCACAGATTATGAGCCCAATGGTAACTCCCCCAGCAGAAAAGCAGCGCAGATGCCTGCATCTGCGACTAGCAAGTGGGGGCTGGGCAGGGAGATGCGGGCTGCACTGCTTAGAGTAAGGATCTGGCCTGAATGCCTGAGCGCAATCTGAGAGAACTAACCTGGGCTAGCAAACCAGACTGTGGGATAACTACCACGTGAAAAGCCAGCCCTAACCTAAGACACCGCCAGGCCCATGCACAGAACAAAGGACTGAACAGAGATAGCCGGCTGCAGACCATCCCCCTCTGGTGACAGGCAGCCAGAGCCGGAAGGGGACAATCGCACTCCAGAGAGACATTATCTACAAAACTGTAAGCAGGCTTTTTGCTAACTAAGACTTCTTGGGGTTCTGGACAGTCATCATCTGCCTGAGAAGGTGCGCCGTGTACACCCAGAAAACTGAGCAGCAGGGACGGGGGAGGTGATAAGTCGCAGCGACCGCGCTCGCCAAACACCTCATCACCTGAGCTGCTCGGACCTGGGAAGGGCACAAAACGCAGGCCCAACCGAGTCTGTGCCTCTGAGGACTACCCGAGTGTCTGAACTTGAGTGGCTTAGACCTGGGAGGTGCATGGAGCCCAGGGCCAGTCTCGGATGGTTCCTGGTGGAGCAACCTAGAGCCTGAGCAGTGTGAGCAGGGAAGGTACACGCGCCGTGAGCGGGGCCAGGCCCAGTGTGGCTGAGGCACTGCGAGCACATGCCAGTGTTATTTGTTTGCAGCATCCCTCCCTCCCCACAGTGCGAGCCTAAAAAAAGTGTCCACTACCGCCCCCTTTGTGTCAGGGCGGAAATGAGACACTGAAGAGACCAGCAAATAGAAGAAGCTAAAACAGAGGGAACCGCCTTGGAAGTGACAGGTGCAATAGATTAAAACCCTGTTGTTGGTACCGACTACATAGGAAGGGGCCTATAGATCTAGAGAAATATAAGCTGGACCAAGGAATTATCCGAAAATGAACTGACCCCACAATACCCACACCACCACCAGAGAAAGTCCTAGATATATTTTTACTATTTTTAAGATCATTCTCTTTTAATTAAAAAAATTTAAGTTCTTCCTCTATTACTCCTTTAATTTTCACTTTTATAACCTGTTACTTTGCCAAAAAAGACCCTATTTTTTAAAAGCAAATTTCATATATAATTTTTGTGACTTTGTTTTTTTTCCTTTTTTTTCTTCTTTTCGTTAATATTGTATTTTTGAAATTCCAAACTCTACTCAAGATTTTTAATCTTTGCTTTTTGGTATTTGTTATCAATTTTGTACCTTTAAGAACCCCACCTTGAGTACCCATTTTTACTTGGGAGCGAGATTACTGGCTTGACTGTTCTCTCCCCCTTTGGACTCTCCTTTTCCTCCACCAGGTTGCCTGTGTCTCTTCCCTACCACCCCTCTTCTCTACCCAACTCTGTGAATCTCTGTGTGTTCCAGATGATGGAGAACACTTAGGGAGCTGATTACTGGCTGGGTCTGTCTCTCTCCTTTTGATTCCCGCTTTTATCCTCCTGGCCACCTCTGTCTCCTTCCTCCCTCTTCTCTTCTCTGTATAACTCCATGAACATCTCTGAGTGGTCCAGTTGTGGAGCAAACATAAGGAAGTGATTACTGGCTAGCTTGCTGTCTCCTCTACTGATTCCACCTCATCTCATTCGGGTCACCTCTAACTCCCTCCTCCCTCTTCTCTTCTCCATGTAACTCTGTGAACCTCTCTGGGTGTCCCTCACTGTGGAGAAACTTTTCATCTTTAACCTAGATGTTTCATCAATTGTGCTGTATAGAATGAGAAGTCTTGAGACTACTGTAAAAATAAGACTGAAAACTAGAAGCAGAAGGCTTAAGTCCAATCCCTGAGAAGAACACCAGAGAACTCCTGACTCAGGGAACATTAATTGACAGGAGCTCATCAAATGCCTCCATACCTACACTGAAATCAAGCACCACCCAAGGGCCAACAAGTTCCAGAGCAAGACATACCATGCAAATTCTCCAGCAACACAGGAACACAGCCCTGAGCTCCAATATACAGGCTGCCCAAAGTTACTCCAAAACCATTGACATCTCATAACTCATTACTGGACACTTCATTGCACTCCAGAGAGAAGAAATCCAGCTCCACCCACCAGAACACCGACACAAGCTTCCCTAACCAGGAAACCTTGACAAGCCACCTGTACAACCCCATCCAAAGTAAGGAAACTCCATAATAAAGAGAACTCCACAAACTGCCAGAATACAGAAAGGACACCACAAACTCAGCAATATAAATAAGAGATAGAGGAATACCCAGCAGGTAAAGGAACAGGATAAATGCCCACCAAACCAAACAAAAGAGGAAGAGATAGGGATCTACCTGATAAAGAATTCCGAACAATGATAGTGAAAATGATNATCTCTTAAGATATTAAGAGTAATATCTCTAAGCAGAGCCACCCCCAAAAGTTCTAAAATGCCCACAGATTAAATTTACAAGAAAATACAATATGGTATAATAAAATTGCATGGATTGGGACTCTTTTATAAATGAAATATAGGAAGGATAGTGTGGAATAGTAGAGTGAAAAACTGAATATTATCTTCAAGATACCATTATGTTCCTTTTTAAAATCTAGCTTTGTATATTGGAATCCATCTGCCTACTAAAAAGATAAAAGGCTCATGTCTTTGGGCAAAAATTTCTAAATTGGAGTAAAATTTAACTAATTACTATTAAATAAATGTGTACCAATGATTCATAGTTCTGCACCTCAGGCCATTACGAAAGATTTAAGGCAGGTCAAAATGGCACTTTCCTTGCCTCTAACCCACAGCATTACACACCGTTTGTAAAACACTAGTTGTACCGTCAGCGGGGATGTGGTCCCTTCTGGCCTGAGACCCTGGAGAGCGCTGGCAAGTGATGCTAGTGAAAGATCGAGGCTGATTCAATTTTCTTTACCCTCTGACATAAGACCCCAAGCAAAAATGGCAGCACAGAAGTTATTTTCCAAGGTAAAATACAAAGATTTGTTAGAATATCCAGAGTGCATAAGACTTGCTCCAGTACGGGAATGACATAGATGTAAAAAACACAAGGGAAGGAACAGAATAGACCCGGGTGAACCTGCCACTCAATGTTTACTACTTGATAGAACAGTTATTTTGTGGCTTATGGGTTTTAGTGCNATTTTCTTTACCCTCTGACATAAGACCCCAAGCAAAAATGGCAGCACAGAAGTTATTTTCCAAGGTAAAATACAAAGATTTGTTAGAATATCCAGAGTGCATAAGACTTGCTCCAGTACGGGAATGACATAGATGTAAAAAACACAAGGGAAGGAACAGAATAGACCCGGGTGAACCTGCCATTCAATGTTTACTACTTGATAGAACAGTTATTTTGTGGCTTATGGGTTTTAGTGCATTTTGCTTCCAAATCAAATAGAAGCTGTTTTCAATTCTTCACACAGTCCTTTTCTCCTTTATGGAGACAGACCTCTTAAAGATAGAGTGGATGGCTGACCTGAAATGAATGGGGTCACCATTATCACATATGGTGATGATTCTGGAGTCATTATCCGGCCAATAAAATGCTAATACACATTACTTTCAAGACATATTTAAGGATGTAATTACTTGGCAGTGGTGAGTTATAAGATAATTGTTGTGATCAGTTTAGATAGGAACAGGGTAAAAATTTTTAATGTTAATATTACATCATTCAGGAGCCTAAAATATCTTCTTGAATCATTTAAAATAAAACTAAATAACCTTAATTATGTGTCCACATGTTAATACTTTGAACTAAATATTTTTAAGTGTGAAAATCATTAATAAAGAACACACCTCTTTAAACAAATTTCATTTTTATTATTTTAAAATATCTAATTAATTAATTTGGCTGCACTGGGTCCTCATTGTGGCATGTAGGATCTTTAGTTGCTGAATGTGGGATCTAGTCCCCTTGAAGGAGGAAACAGACAGAACAGGCTCCATCTTGAAAGTGAACTCCGTCTTGGGCTGGACTGTGGACTTTGAGCTATATGCCCGATATCTAGGGAAACAACATACCAACTGGAAAACCAGGCACTGGAAAGAAGAGCCCCAGGGCTTATACCTAGACTCTCTGGAGCCTAAAAGAATACCCTAATTATCTCTGTAACCAAATAGAATTATACATTCTATTATGCTTATTGGGGAACTTATATGCAGAGTACATCATGAGAAACGCTGGGCTGGAAGAAGCACAAGCTGGAATAAAGACTGCCNGAATTCAGCACCACCAAACCAGCTCTCCAACAAATGCTAAAGGATATTCTCTAGAAAGGAAACACAAAAAAGGGTGTATAAACTCAAACCCAATACAATAAAGTAAATGGCAATGGGATCATACTTATCAATAATTACCTTAAACATAAATGGGTAGAATGTCCCAACCAAAAGACAAAGACTGACTGAATGGATATAAGAACAAGACCCCTATGTATGTTGTCTACAAGAGACCCACCTCAAAACAGGGGACACATACACACTGAAAGTGACAGGCTGGAATAAGGTATTCCATGCAAATATGCAGGTCAGGAAGCAAGTGTTAGAACTGGACATGCAACAAGAGACTGGTTCCAAATAGGAAAAGGAGTATGTCAAGGCTGTATATTGTCACCCTGCTTATTTAACTTACATGCAGAGTACATCATGAGAAACGCTGGGCTGGAAGAAGCACAAGCTGGAATCAAGACTGCCAGGAGAAATATCAATAACCTCAGATATGCAGATGACACCACCCTTATGGCAGAAAGTGAAGAGGAACCTAAAGCCTCTTGATGAAAGTGAAAGAGGAGAGTGAAAAAGCTAGCTTAAAGCTCAACATTCAGTAAACGAAGATCATGGCATCTGGTCCCATCGCTTCATGGGAAATAGATGGGGAAACAGTGGAAACAGTGTCAGACTTTATTTTGGGGGGGCTCCAAAATCACTGCAGATGATGACTGCACCCATGAAATTAAAAGACGCTTACTCCTTGGAAGAAAAGTTATGACCAACCTAGATAGACTTTGATGCTGGGAGGGATTGGGAGCAGGAGGAGAAGGGGACGGCAGAGGATGAGATGGCTGGATGGCATCGCTGACTCGATGGACATGAGTGAGTGAAATCCGGGAGTTGGTGATGGACAGGGAGGCCTGGTGTGCTGCAATTCATGGGTCACAGAGAGTCAGACACGACTGAGCGACTGAACTGAACTCAACTATTTCTTATATTAAATTCTCTGTTCAAATACCTGGTGTNCGCTGACTCGATGGACATGAGTGAGTGAAATCCGGGAGTTGGTGATGGACAGGGAGGCCTGGTGTGCTGCAATTCATGGGTCACAGAGAGTCAGACACGACTGAGCGACTGAACTGAACTCAACTATTTCTTATATTAAATTCTCTGTTCAAATACCTGGTGTGGGATAACCTAATACTGTAGTGTTCTATCAAATGTTTAAAGTAGTATCAACACTAATTCTTTTTAAACTCTTTCAAAAACAGAAGAGAAGGAAACATTTTCTATGAAACCAGCATTACCAAAGCTGGAAAGACATCATTAGAAAAGTCCAATATTCTTTGTGAATATAGATGAAAATATCCTTAAAAAGCAAAAAATGTGCACTGTATCTAGCAATATCATAAAGATTCTGCAACATGACCAAGTGGGAATTATCCCAGTAACTCAAGAGTGGATCAACATATGAAAACCAACCAATGTAATGAATACATTACAATGAGAATGAAGAATAAAGTACAATAGTCATCTCAATGCAGAAAAAAACATTTGACAAAATCCAACATCCTTTTATGATAAAACAAAACTAAACAAATAACAAACAAAAACTCCACTCAACAAACAAAGGGGAACATTCCACATGATAAAGGTTGTCTATTAAAAAATCTGTAACTAATATACTCAAAGGTGCAGAGCTGAAAGCTTTCCTCCTAAGATAAAGAGAAAGACAGAAAGCAGAGATATACTGGAAGTTCTAGTCAGAAAATCAGGCAAGAAAAATAAATAAAAGACATCCATACTGGAAAGGAAATCTATCTATTTAGAGATGACATAATCTTTAAGACAGAAAATTCTTATGAGTAACACACACACACACACACACACACACACACACACAGAAAGCCAAAACTACTGGAGCCAATAAATTCAACAAAGTTTCAGGATACACAATCAACAAACAAAAATCAGATGCATTTTATACATGAGAAATGAACAGTCTAAAAAGTGAAATTAAATGTAAAGACACCCCATGTTCATGGGTAGGAAGGCTTAATGTGGAAATTTGGAAAACTAAGCAGTGGCCACAGCACTGGAAAAGGTCAGTTTTCATTCCAATTCCAAAGAAAGNCATTTTTCCAGTGGTCATGTATGGATGTGAGAGTTGGACTGCGAAGAAAGCTGAGTGCTGAATAATTGATGCTTTTGAACTGTGGTGTTGGAGAAGACTCTTGAGAGTCCCTTGGACTGCAAGGAGATCCAACCAGTCCATTCTGAAGGAGATCAGTCCTGGGTGTTTAATGTTAGGACTGATGTTGAAGCTGAAACTCCAATACTTTGGCCACCTGATGCGAATAGCTGACTTATTTGAAAAGACCTTGATGATGGGAAAGGTTGAGGACAGGAGAAGCGGACGACAGAGGATGAGATGGTTGGATGGCATCACCGACTCAATGGACATGGGTTTCGGTGGACTCCAGGAGTTGGTGATGGATAGGGAGGCCTGGCATGCTGTGGTTCATGGGGTTGCAGAGTAGGACACGATTGAGTGACTGAACTGAACTGTGTCCAGAACTTATAAACAATTCTTACAACTCAACAATAGAACAGTCATCCTGATTCAAAAATAGGCAAAGGATTTGAATAGAGATTAAAAAAAAATAAAGTATATATAAGTGGCAAATAAGGACACAAAAAGATGCTCAGTATGATTAGTCATTATGGAAATGCAAATCAAAAGCATGAGATACAGCTCTAAACCCACTAGAATGTCTACAAACAACAGGCAACAAAATAGAAATTAACTGTGGAGCTGATGTGTCGTTCCTCAAATGGTTAAATAGTACTAAATGATCTAGCAATTCTACTCCCTGATATATACCTAAGAGGATATGATCACCAAAATACATGGACAAGAATGTTTACAGTGGGTTAATATTCATATTAACCTAAAAGTGAAAACCATCCAAATACCAAGTGATATTACCAATCAGTAAGTGAATAAAGGAAAATTCCATTTTGTGCACTTGGCATATGCACAAAATAATATATTCACCCTTAAAAGGAATAAAATGACACATAATACAACATGGATGAACCTTGAAAACACTGTATGTCAAAGAAGCCAGACACAAAATGTCACATACTGTATGATTCCATTTATATGAAACATTCAAAATACACAAATCTATGGAACTGATGCTAACAGTTGCACAACTTTGTGAATAAACTAACATCACTGAATTGTACACTGTAGAATGGTTAAAATGGTGACTTCTATCTCAATTTAAAAAATTTACCTAAGTTTAAAAAAAATTGTGACAAGATATACCTAATAAAAAAATGGATCATTTTACCCATTTTTAGGTTAGTTCAACGCAACGACATTGAGTACATTCACCTTGTTGTGCAACCAGCCTCATCATCCATCTCCAGAACTTTTCTTGCAAATCTTTGCAACTCCATGGACTACAGCCTGCCAGGCTCCTCTGTCCCTGGGATTTTCCAGCCAAGAATACTGGAGTGGATTGCCATTTCCTTCTCCAGGAGATCTTCTCGACCCAGGGATCAACCCATATTTCCTGAATCTCCTGAATTGCAGACACATTCTTTACCACTGAGCCACAGGGAAAGCCCCAAACTGAAATTCTATCCATCATATAATAACTTCTCACTTCTGTTTCCCCCAAGTCCTGGCAATCACTAGTCTACTTTCTATGTGCATTTGACTAGATATTTCATATAAGTGGAATCATACAGTTTTTGTCTATACAATTTTGTGACAAAAGTATGCATCCTGCTTATTTCACTTAGTATAACATCTGCAAGGTTCACCCATGTTGTAACGTGTTAGAATCCTTTTAAAGGCTGAATAATATTCCATTTGTGCATACACCATATTTTTTTCATCCACTCACCCAAGAGTGGACACTTGAGTTCTTCCACCTTTTGGCTACTGTGAATAATGCTGCTAATAAACACAGGTGTAACTGTTTGTATCCCTGCTTTTTGAAAATTTTTTAAAAAGTTGTGAACTCACTTTGAAGATTGTGAAATGAAACTGATTTTGAAAATACACGTATCTTTCGCATTAGCTTATGGACTAAAAACTTATTTCAGCTTAAAGTCACCCAAAGGAGAGCCTAAAGGTCAATGGTACCATTTGCTTTAGAGAAACACAAAAGACATAAAAGTATTCATTGCAAATTTATTATGCATTAGGAAGCTTAACTTAAAAACCAACAGCATAGTAAAAAAAGATATGTTATCTTTGTTCATAGCAGGTTTCAAAATATATATATATTTTTAAATGTATTCCGTCAGTACATAATCCTTTATAAAAGTTGTATGTATATTTTTCTGTCAATACTTTCATTATATTTATAAATACAAGATTTACACAGCACCCCATCAAAAAAAATTAAAACTCCTTGTGATATAGCTACATATATTTCATACCTATAAAACTTTCAAAGGAGTGCTATGTTAAAGATGGGCCCTAGTTAATGCTCCACTTACTCGTGCAGCAAAACATACATAAATCTGTAGTTTCCTTTGTCCATAAAACATCTTGAAAAATTAGCAAGACACTTGTGAAACTGAGCTTCTTACACCCATATTTTAGGAAGGGATTTGCTGTGCATATTCCTATGAGATTTAAAAGGCAGATAACAGCTGAAAACAAAGCCTGAAAACAAATGCCTACATAGAATAGATAAGGTAGGGATGTGATACAGTGAAAAGCAGGACACAGGATATGTGGGTGGGAGTAAATAGTAATAAAACATTACATGAGTCTAAACTTGGATATAAACTCCACTGGATTACTAACTCTCATCTGCACTTAGGAATGTTTACATTGTTGAAAACCTTACAAGCACCCTCCAATTTCTATGTTGCCACCAGAATGCTTGATGTATGTTTTTCTTCTGTAAAATCACCATGGATCCAACCAAGACATTACGTCCAGGAATCTGAACTGCTAGTTCTTCATGATTTAGATTTATTAAAAAATTTTCCTTCCTCTGGTAAAGGTATTAAATAATACTAATCAGTATTATTACTATCCAGAGGTGCATATGCTGAATTTCATTCTAGCCAAGAATAGGAAGCAGAGAAGCAAAGGAAAGTAAGACTAGATTTTTGCTGACCTTAGAACAAAGGCAACAGATCCCTGATACTGAGTGACTCCTGAAGCAGCCACTCACAAACTGTCATGGGATAAATGCACACAGTTCAGAGGAACAGGAGAGGAGAAAATATGGGGATTTTTTATCTTAAATTTTGTCAAGAGACAGCAGTTGTATTACAATCCTGCACCTTTTGAAAAGGACATGATCACTCCTACACTGACATTATTAAAGGAAAGCCATCATTTCTACCACTGATTTTGAGTTTCTGAATGTGGATCCCAGATAACTTTGAGAGTTGCATATTACTTGCAGAAACGTATACTTCAAATCTTATTTACTTCTAATGTATAATGAAAAGGAAAAGAATGGTGGAAGAGGCACAGGAGGAGGAAGGGGAGGAAGACAGAGGGATGGAGGTGGTTACTTCTCAAACTCAGCCCTGAAGGGTGCTACTAGCATCTCTGTTCCAGCACCATGAAGTCTCCATGTGGTGTGGTTCCACCATGGCTCTGAGAGATGGCGTCCACAGAATCCCTTCTGCAGAATTTATAGCTCAGTGCACTGATGCCCAGGCTCTTCGAGGGAAGAAAGCTCCCAGATGCTGCTGTCCTGCAGTAGTGGCTCAATGTCCTCATCACTGCCCCGCTCTGGAGTGTTGGCCAGGCTGCCACTGATACTGTTGCTGTGTTTTTGAATTCCACTGCCTTTACTGTACTCAGGGATGAATACAGCAACCAGGAAAGACATAAGAACTATACATGCCCCAAACAAAAATGGTGGGCCTGGGATGACAGCTCCCTGGTGGGTGTGGAAACAAATGAAGATAAAAAATTTGGTTAGCCTTTCAAACTAAAATTAGTACTGGATAAGCCAAAAAAATAAGAAAAATAAAAACCACACCACTGAAAAGTGAGTTATTTTTCATTAGCAAATGTTCATTAACTGTAAGGCAAATTCTAACAAAGCCTGGTGTCTGGAATACAACGGAGGGCAACTAATCACTGCTTTGTGTAACACTTTCCGACAGCTTAACCAATTATGTAAGCACAACTGCTTATCTCTAATCTTGCCCTGTGACCAGAGATCATGCAGTCTGTATACGTAAGAACATTAATTCCAGTTTTGTACAGAAATCTATACTAAACATAGATTGGAAGAAGGGAAGCAACAGCAAATAAAAGGTAGAAAAAGCACTTCAGCTCAATTTGTAGCTGGAAGTTTAGGTCATTTCATCTTTTATTTGGCCTCAGTTTCACCAGAGGACAGCATTCTGACCAGAGAAATTATGTAGGTGAAAACAGAATCTGAACAAAGGCATGACAAATATTTTACATAAGACATTATTACTGAAATGATCCTGCCCTAGTCCCAAGAAGCAGTGAACACGCACTACTGTCAAATACAATAGTAATATTATAAAAATGAGAACATTTGCCAAATTTAAGGTCACAAGATTTTGTTCTAATCAGATACATTTCTTAAAAACTAGGCTTATTACGAAATTACCTGTAGGGCAGCATTGTTAGAAATCAGTTCTGGTTCCAACTCAGTCAGTTCCACATGGAACATGTAGAATATGAAGCCATACAAGGCTGGCCCCAGTCCATTACAGAGTCCTCTTATTCCAGTTATGATACCCTGGGCAACTCCTAAGTCAGAACAAAGAAAAGGGAGCCAGTCTTCTCAGAAAAGCATCTCAAGATTGGAGACTTAAGAGCCCTTTCTTTCAAACTATAAAACACTGATTAAGCTGGACTGAGTACCCATCATACTGATATCCATTCATTGTACAAATGTCTCCTTGTCCTTTTCTATGCCCTTATAATGCTGTCCTCACTACCTGTCCTAAGAACTACAAAGATATGAAATGACACCGATGTTTCTAAAATCCCTTTGAGGCTGAATTCCCCCTGAACAACAAATCTTCCTATAAACAGGGAATGATAAAATGAAAAATTTTAATACTCTCAATTTATAGGCAATTTTTACTTCTTTACGGATTGAGATTTTCCTCTTCTACTTATTTAATGGTGCTTTTACAATAAAAATCTGTCCTTTGCATCTTGGATCCCCGCCCAAGTGTCAGTACATAGGGGTCCTGAATCTGTGTGCTTCTAGCACCTTCTGACAGATTCTCTTCCTCACAGTGATAGCTATACTCCAAGTACACCTGTACTGAAAAATCCCAGAAGTGTCAATTTCTAGGCATCTCTGGTGTCTCATGTGGCAGGTAAAAAATTAGCTTGAATCCTGAGATAGATGTTTCTGTAAGTCAAAATCGGTCAAATATAATTCAACCTAATATACTGTGTTCTAAGTTTATTTGCTGACATTTAGAAACATATATATTAATAAATGTAAGCATAAAAGAAACCAAAGCAAATTCATGCCCTGAGAGATAAGGTAAGAGTCTCTTAGAGCCCAGGCAATGCCCATCCTTCACAGATAGCTCATGCCTTTACTTCAACCACAGCATCTCCCAAGGATGCAGTCAGCTAAGTGACCATTAACAGGATAACACACAGATTTGAGGTCTTCCAATGATAACTGCTATATTTAAAATAGATAACCAGCATGGATCTGTTGTTAAAAAAAAATTAAAAAACAAAAGTAGGTATGAATAAAATGGCTAATTTCCAATGTGAAAAAATAAGTGCTTTTCCAGTCTAGCTTTTTTTTTTAATTGAAACTTTTTAAAGATCTCTAAGACATAATTTTTTTTTCTAAAATTCACTATTTCCTGACTATAGTCAGGTAAATCATTAAGTGATGGAGAAGGAAAATAATTTCAGCAGTAAGAAGTACCTGATAGGGAAGCCAGAGGCACAAGAAGGATGAGGAGTCTAAGCATTTACAGTGCTACTCCACATAGTCATCTTACTTTTGTCTCTCACTCTGCATCCAAATATCAAGAACTACGCAGATTTATCTGCTCAAAGAATCATTTTCTAAACTGAGTAAATAATGGACTTTGAGTGATTCCAAATTAAAGAAATTTCAGTGATTACAGTGATAAAATAAAGAACTCATTGTTTTACTAGCTAGTCTATCAATAATTTAACAGATATTTGTTAAAGTATGAGTATAGTCTAGTAAATTCTGACAGTGACATAAAAGAAGAGTCAAAAGAGAAATTAGATAGTTGTATTTCTAAGTATTCTGACTTGCTGTGTCCAGATTTCAAAAATATGAGTATAAAATCAAAGCAGGAAGGAAAAGAGAATTTTCCTATTTGCCAAAGTAAAGAGGTATGATTGTTCAGCAGGGACCACACAGCTGTAACCTGTTTCTATGCTGATGTGGAAAGAGGCTCAGAGATGCTCATGCTTCGGGCAGGTACATCTCCACTGAAGGAAAGAAACAGTGAGGGGGACAGTGACCTCACCTTGCTGATTTGACTCTGCATTCTGAGAGACGAGGGTACTGACTGCTGGGAACGTAATGCTGGACATGGCGGCCACAATCCCTGCTGCCCACATCATCCTGCAATGACAGGTCAGGCTGTGGTCAGGGGGCAGGCCAGCCCCAGTGAGAGAGCTGTTCAGAGCACAAGCGGCAAGAGCACAAGATGCTTTCTGTTGTCTTATGTTAAGTTGTATTTATTTTTTTCCTCTTTGAATTTTTTTTTTTTTTTTTTAAACCTAGAACGTTACACAGCACACTGTTAATACTAATACTGATCACTTCATGAGCTGGGAAAGTTTCATTTCTTTATCTTACCTGCCAAAATATGTTTTTCTTACTGGTTTCTCTAGTGCCACCTTTAAATGCATGCTCAATGAAATTCAAAAGGATTTCTTGTTTCTGAAAATCCACATTTCTTCTCACCAATTTTCCACTTTTTTTCTTTGTACTTTTCAAAGGCTCGCCTCCATACTGCCCTTAGGCTGCTCAGTTTCCTACCCTCAATAAAGTGTTGTGTGCAACCAGCTGAGAAAAATGGAGACCTGGAGTTCAGGATGGCATCTTGCAGACTTTCAAGTCTGCTTCCTTTAGATCTTTGTCTCAATGAAAGGAACCTATGTTCCTTATGTGTGTGTTAGTATTAAATGTGAGTATGAGCAAAGTCCAATGCCAATTGAGCTAAAAACCTGTTTGGCCAGACTGTCTTGGGGATGACAAGAATAACCTTACTTAAAAGGAAAAACCCTTTAGGTCGATAGAATCAGCTGTTGAACCAAAGTTCACAGGACTAAAATTAAGGTTTCCAAGAACAAGAAGAATCTACCACTAACCACCTAAAACATTTCAGGTTCTAAACTATGTCATTCATTTCTGGTTGGAAAATAAGGACCAAGTCAAACATTTTAAATGAAGATATGAACTGTAGTATTTGGTAGTAGGCACATAAGGAAACTTGCCACACAACAAAACAGTACTCAACTTCTTTTTATTTTTTCTTACTCCACAGGGCTTCATTTGACTTCCTTTCCTATTAACAGGAATCTAACTGTTAGAAGTAATAACTGCCTCTGGGTACAGAAGCTTTCGAAGGAGATCTCAGTGTTCATCTCACTTACATACTTTATATTATAAGGATTATGTCACTGTCCAATGTCACTCAGCTAATTATAGCAGTAAATCCTGCAACAATCAGTCATTTTTCCTTGTTTTCTTGTTTTGTTTTTGACTATATGTGCTGTCACCAAAAAGTGACAAATGTGTTTGATAATTAGGCATAAGACTTTTTTTGGAGGGTCGGAGAAAGAGATACATATATTTAGTTAAGTAACATCTCACTGAAAGCTTGCTGAGGTGAAGACAATCTGTCTGAATAATGCGGAATTATCTAGCTGTACCTTTCCTCAATCTAAGGCTAAAGAGTTTCTGAAATTTTGAATACACTACGCTAGTAAAGTAACCCCTGCTTCTTTTGCATGAACACTAAACTAATTCAAGCTCGTCTAGAAGATAAATCTGTCATGAGAATCTACTGGAGAAACTTACCATGCTTGAGATCCAAAACCATACCAGGCTAACTGGAGCATCTGGAAGCCCAAACCAAGGAGAACAGTGTTCTTATTCCCTAATGATCTCATCAAGCTAGTAAGAAAGACTGTCTGCAAAGCAAAGGGGATAATCATTAGAAATCATATAAGCACAGAGATTTGATGCAAGCTCTGTGGAAAAGCCCATTAATGGTGACCAAGAACCTCTAATTGGAGCCCACTTGACCTGACACCTTGGAAACCACATAGTACTGATGCGGCTCCCAAAGGAGTGAACCTTCAAGGGCTTCCCAAACTGACTTGGGTTCAGGGCCTTCAGCCTCCTCCCCAAAAATCTGTTTATGTGTTGCTTCTTGCTGTTCAGTCACGAACTCTTCGACCCCATGGACTGCAGCACATCAGGCTGCACTGTTCTCCACTATATCTCGGAGTTTGCTCAAACTCATGTCCATTGAGTCGTTGATGCCATTGAACCATCTCATCCTCTGTTGCCCCATTCTCCTCCTGCCTTCAATGTTTCCCAGCATCAGGGTCTTTTACAATGAGTTGGCTCTTTGTAATCAGGTGGCCAAAGTATTAGAGTTTCAGCTTCACTCCTTCCAGTGAATATTCAGGGTTGATTTCCTTTAGGATTGACTGCTTTGACCTTCTTGTAGTCAAGAAGGTTTACTTGGTGGGAGTAAACAAGTTTCACAAAGTTGGACTGATACAAATATGATTTTGACAAATACAAAATACGTTAGTCACTCAGTCGTCTCCGAGTCTTTGCAACCCCATGGACTATAACCCCAGCCTCCTCTATCCATGGAATTCCTTAGGCAAGAATACCAGAGTGAGTTGCCATTCCCTTCTCCAGGGACTTTCCTAATCCAGAAATTGAACTTGAGTCTCCCACACTGCAGGCAGATTCTTTACTGTCTGAGCCACCACTCTGCTAAAAAAGTAGGTGCGATAGACTGAAAGGGGATAAGATAAAAGATGAATCTGGGCTAACTAACTAGAGTTAATATTAAAAAAAGAAAAATCATAAGCAACTTGAAAGTTTAACATAATTTACACTGACTGATATAGTTAAAAAGTAAAAGGCATTTACCTGAGCGTATTCCTATGAGGTATATCAGTTCCAGTATTTTGGGAAAACAATTTTGTGGCATTCTCATTTCTCTTCCAGACAGACTTATCACAGAACAGTGTTTCACATGGCCTACCATGCTTTAAAACAGCATATAGTCCCTTCATGGATCCCAGCCTTGTGGTGAAGGGGCTTACATAACTCAGTGAAGCTATGAGCCATGCCTTGCAGGACCATCCATCATGGATGGGTCATAGTGACGAGTTCTGAGAGAATGTGGTCCACTGGAGGAGGGAATGGCAAACCTCTTCAGTGTTCCTGCCTGGAGAACCTCACGAGCAGTATGAAAAGGCAAAAAGACACGACACCAGAAGATGAGCCCCCAAGTTGAAAGGAATGCAATATGCTACTGGGGAAGATCAGAGGGCAATTATGAATAGCTGAAGAAAGGATTAAGTGGGTTGGACAAAACAGGGATGACACTTAGCTGTGGATGTATCTGGTGATCAAAGAAAAGTCTGATGCTGTAAAGAACAATACTGCATAGGAACCTGGTATGTTATGTTTATGAATCAAGTTGGATGTAGTCAAGCACAAGATGGAAGAGTGAACATTTTAGGAATCAGTGAACTAAAACGGACTGGAACGGGTGAATTTAATTCAGATGACCATTATATCTACTACTGTGGGCAAGAATCCCTTAGAAGAAATGGAGTAGCCCTTATAGTCAACAATGAGTCCAAGACACAGTACTTGAGTGCAATCATAAAAACAATAAAATGATCTCAGTTCGTTTTCAAAGCAAACCATTCCAGCATCACAGTAATCCAAGTCTATGCCCCAACCACTAATGCTGAAGAAACTGGAGTCAAATAGTACTCTGAAGACTTATAAGACCTTCTAGAACTAACTCCAAAAAAAGATGTCCTTTTCACTATAGGGGACTGGAATGCAAAAGCAGGAAGTCAAGAGATATTTGGAGTAACAGGTAAGTTTGGCCTTGGAGTACAAAATGAAGCAGAGCCAAAGCTAACAGACTTCTGCCAAAAGAACGCGCTGATCATAGCAAACACCCTCTTCCAACAATGTAAGGGACGGCTCTACACATGGATTTCACCAAATAGTCAATACTGAAATCAGATTGATTCTATTCTTTGCAGCCAAAGATGGAGAAGCTTTATACACTCAGCAAAAACAAGACCTGGAGCTGACTGTGGCTCAGAGCATCATCTCCTTATCGTAAAATTCAGGCTTAAACTGAAGAAAGTAGGGAAAACCACTGAGCCATTCAGGTAAGATCTAAATCAAATCCCTTATGACTATACAATGAAGATGATAAATAGATTCAATAGATCTGATAGAGTAACTACAGAACTATGGATGGAGGTTTGTAACACGGTACAGGAGTCAATGACCAAAACCATCTCGAAAGAAAAAGAAATGCAAGAAGGCAAAGTGGTTGTCTGAGAAGGCTTTACAAATAGCTGAGGAAAAGAGAGAAGTGAAAGGCAAGGGAGAAAGGGATAAAGGGAGAGATATACCCAATTGTATGCAGAAAATAGCAAGGAGAGATAAGAAGTCTTTGTCTCAGTAAATCAGCAAATTTGGAAAACTGAGCAGTGGCCACAGGACTAGAAAAGGTCAGTTTTCATTCCAATCACAAAGAAGAGCAATGTCAAATAATGTTCAAACTACCATACAATTGCACTCATTTCACATGTTTGCAAGGTTATGCTTGAAATCCTTCAAGCAAGGCTTCAGCAGTACATGAATCATGAACTTCCAGATGGGATCAGAAAAGGCAGAGGAATGAGAGATCAAATTGCCAATACTTGATGGATCATAGAGAAACCAAGGGACTTCCAGAAAAACATATACTTCTGTTTCACTGACTATATTCTAAAGCCTTTGACTGTGTGGAAAACAGCAAACTGTGGAAAATTCTTAAAGAGATGGGAATATCAGATTACCTTACCTGTCTCCCAAGAAACCTGTATGCAAGTTAAGAAGCAAAGTAAGAATCGGACATGGAACAACTGACTGGTTCCAAATCAGGCAAGAAGTACGTGAAGGCTGTATATTGTCACCCTGCTCATTTAATTTATATGCCAAGCATATCATGAGAAATGCTGAGCTTGATAAATCACGAACTGGAATCAAGACTGCTAGGAGAAGTATCAACAACCTCAGATATGCAGATGATACCACTCTAATGGTAGGAAACCAAAGAGGGACTAAAGAGCCTCTTGATGAAAGTGAAAAATTTGGCTTGAAACTCAACATTAAAAAAACTAAGATCAAGCCATCCAGTCCCATCACTTCACAGCAAATAAAAGGGGAAAAAGTGGAAATAGTGACAGATTTTATTTTCGTGGGCTCCAAAATCACTGCGGACAGTGACTGTAGCCATGAAATTAAAACACACTTCCTCCTTGGAAGGAAAGCTATGACAACCCTAGACAGCATATTAAAAAGCAGAGACATCACTTTGCCAACAAAGGTCCATATAGTCAATGCTATGGTTTTTCTGTAGTCACATATGGATGTAAGTTGTGTCATAAAGAAGGCTGGGCACTGAAGAATTGATGCTTTCAAATTTGGTGCTGGAGAAAACTCTTCAGAGTCTCTTGGACTGCAAGAAGATCAAACCAGTCAATCCTAAAGGAAATCAACCCTGGACCAATGCTGAGGTTGAAGCTCCAATAGTTTGGGCACCTGATGTGAAGAGCCAACTCACTGGAAAAGATCCAGATGCTGGGAAGATTGAAGACGAAATGGGGGCTGCAGAGAATGAGATGATTAGATAGGATCACTGACTCAATGGACATGAATTTGATCAAGCTCTGGGCAACAGTGGAGGACAGAGGAGCTTGCGTGCTGCAGTCCACAGGGTCATGAAAAGTTGGACATAACTTAGCAACTGAACAACATAGCTATTTCAGGGAAACAGCCTCTCTGCAGTCCCATACAATATAGTGAACGTACCTAAGCAGAACAATGAATTAACTCGAAACGCATACGCCCTGCTTTTTGTGGTCCTCTATTTATAAAAGATGAGGAAACGTTTAAGTGTTGTTGTTCAGTTGCCTAGTCCTGTCAAACTCTGCAACCTCATGGACTGCAGCACACCAGCCTCCCCATCCCTCACCATCTCCTGAAATTTGCCCAAGTTCACGTCCATTGCATTGGTGATGCCATCCAGCCATCCATCCTCTGATGCCCTCTTTTACTTCTGCCCTCGATTTCTCCCAGTATGAGGGGCTTTTTCCAATGAGTCTGCTGAGTACGTCAGATAACCAAATACTGGAATTTCAGCTTCAGCACCAGTCCTTCCGAAGAGGATTCAGGGTTGATTTCCCTTAAGATTGACTGTTTTGATTTCCTTGCTGTCCAAGGGACTCTCAGGAGTCTTTTTCAGCACCACAGTTTGAAGGCATCAGTTATTTGGTGCTCTGTCTTCTTTATGGTCTAGCTCTCACAACTGTTCGTGATCACTGGGAAGACCATAGCCTTGACTATACGGACCTTTGCCAGCAGGGTGATGTCTCTGCTTTTTAACACACCGTCTAGGTTTGTCACTGCTTTCCTGCCAAGAAGCAAATGTCTTCTGATTTCATGGCTGCAGTCACCATCTGCAGTGATTTTAGAGCCCAGGAGAGGAAATCTCTCACTACTTCCACCTTTTCCCCCTCTAATTGCCATGAAGTAATTATATATAATCTTAATGTACTGACTTACTATATTTCTTCAGTTTTGTGGATAGAAAAAATTGTAATATTTACAAATTTTCACTTCTGTTTTTCCCTTTCACTATTTTTCAGTATTAAAATAATATTGAAACATCCTTCTAGTTAATTTGAGAAAAGTGGAGAAAGACTGTGGTTGGTAGCTGTATAAGCAAATTTTTATGTGCCAAACCTATGCGTTAGGGGTAACCACACATATTCTAAAAAGCACTAAAAATTTACATTAAATTCTAAAAGGAACAAGAAGGTGGAGGAGTAGGTCGAGTATATCTCTCTCCACGGATACATCAGGAATATACCTTCAGACACAGAAGTACTAGCAGAACATCAGCTGAGAGCAGACAGGAGTATCTGACCAATGGAAAAGAATATATAGAACCATACAAAACTCAGTAGGATGAAGGAACTAGGGGGAAAAACAGGAGTGCTAGTAGGACCGGACCTGCCCTCGGCAGGTTGGGAACTGAAACAAGGATCTGGGCAATGGGCATTAGGGCAATTGGCTGGGTCAGAGGAGAAACATTTAAGGCTGAGAGTGAAGCAGCTGATCTGTGGCAGCCTAAATGGAATGAGAATCAGACTGTCCTTGCTGCAGCCATACATACCCCAGACAGGGACACTGGTCCCCTGGAAGGCACAGCGGCTTGGAGCTGGAGTTTAGGAATTGTGGGGCAATCCCAGGGTGAGGGCTGCTGTTGACGGCAGAGACACAGGCTGAGAGGCCATGAGGGAGGAGTCTGTGGTGAGAAATGCCTGTGAAGGAAAGCCAGGCAGCCATGGAATGCAAGGAAATACTGCTGAGTTACACCTAGAGGGTGGAGCTATCACCATAGCCCTCTCTCCCCACATGCCAGCATCAGCACAGAACAACAGAGAGGCTGGCCCATCAAGTGCCTGATGCACTGAACTACAGCGTAGGACCCCACCCAGTGTGCTCCTTTGAGTGACTGATGCATTGAAATAGAGTAGGACCCCACCCAGGGGGCCCCTTGATGTGCCTGACATGCAGGTCTACAGAGTAGGACTCCAGCCAGGGGGCCCCTCTATGTGCCTGTCGTGTAGAACAACAGAAAAGGACTCTACGCAAGGGAGTCCTCTAAGTTCATGAATGGATGGAGCCACAAAGAAAGAATATCTAAAGAGGTCTTCTGATCACCAGCTACCAGAGGCTTGAAAAAAGACTCTGATAGGGCCATAACTCCTGTGGCTGAGGCAGTCCATGTCCTTGCACATTTGGCGCTGCCAAGGTCTGCGGTAGCTAAGCAGATGAGCCTCAACCCTCAACGGGCAGAGCTGCCGCAGGAAAAAAAGTCTTGCATCTATGAACATTGTTTTGGTTGTGTCCAACTCTTTTTGACCCTATGGACTGTGGGTTGCCAGGCTTCTGTCAGGAGGGTTCTCCCAGTAAGAATACTGGAGTATATTGGCCTATACTGGTTGTTATACCCTTCTAGAACACTATATTCCTGCTGCCCTACACACCAACTCCCTGAATACTTGGTGATGCCAGAGCCCCTAAGACTCAAGCAGCTGCACCATGTCCATGCTGGCCCTCAAAGGGGCAAACCCAAACCCTCCAGGGCAGCCTCATGAGCAAACCCCAGCAGAAGACCCACATGCAGTGGGGGAAATAAAACCACAATTGAAACCCAGGGGGAAGTGTGGCTAAGGCAGAAGACCCAAAACCTTCCAAATAGCTGTATAAGCTGCAGATTCAATCCACATGATCAACTAGGCAGATTCTGTGCCTATGGAATATAAAAAAGGTCACTGAGAGCTCCCACAAGAGAAAACACACTAGTTCTGACAGCTGTGAACATCTGAGGCAAGAACACACAGGAGTAGGACCAAATGAGAGTCTGAGTTGCCCTGCAGCAGATTCAGAGACCAGAGCAATATTGAGGGCATCTTAGAGGTGAGGTGAACTATGACTCCCAGAGAGGGAAAGGACGCTAACAGCATATACTCAATGAAGACATTTATTATTATTATTATTCCTATATTTTGATTAGCTCTGTAGTTTCTTTTGGATTCCGCCTTCCCCACTCCACACTTTTTCCTCCCCCTACTGTAGTTGTCAGTTTTACTAGCACTATGAAATCTAATTAAGCTTTTGAGTTTTTTTTTTTCAATCACAATCACACTTTTTTTTATTGCTGTTATAAACCTCTGGATCTACATTTGCCTTTTGCAGTTTTGTGGTGTTTTATTTTCTTTTCTTCCTCTTTTTGTAATTTTAGTCTTAAAATTTTTTAAACCTATTATCTTTTCTACATTTATTCCTTTGTTTGCCTTTCCGACTGTTCTTTTCCCCTTGAACTTAATCTTTACTATATATATAAACCTTTTTTATCTACCTCTATTTAACTTTGCATTTCTATTCTTTCTTTCCTTTCTTTATCTCACCATATTTGTTATTTTTATTCTCATTGTTTTATTCCCCAGTTGGTACCTTGCTTTAGTTTTGTTGTCCAGTTTGTGCTTTAGTTAGTTTTGTTCTAAACGGGTAGATATCATTTTTGGTTTCCTTTGTTCACCAGGTCAATCTATTATACTTTATTTCTACTAGAATGTTTTGGTTTTGCTTATGTGTGTATATGTATATTCCATTATGTTAACTAATCTTTGCTTGATTTTGTAACTGGCATTTGTGTGGGGTTCAGCTTTGGTTTATCATTTTTGGTATTTGTTTTAATATCATTTAGCACCATAAAAAAACCACCTTTGGAATCTCTGTTCCTGGCCAGAGATCAAGCCCTGTGCCTTCAGAGCGGGAGCAGTGACCCCAAGACCCTAGACTACCAGAGAACTCCTGACCCTAGGGAGTATACATAGTGAGAGCTCCCACAAAGGAAACAATTTGAAAATAAGACCTGGCATCAGCCAACCAGCAGTAGGACCCTGTGCAGGACGCCTGATCCAAAAAACAAAACAATACAAGCCCAGTCATCAGCAGACAGGAGTATCCCCTCACTCAGCCTCGCCCATCAGGAAAAACAAACAGCACGAATCTCACCCTATACAAAGCTTAAACAATCCACTGGACCAACCTTAGGAGAGCAGAAACCAAAACTAAGAAAGAATTCAACCTTGAAGCCTGGGAAAAGGAGACCTCAAACATGATATATATATATTTTTTTTAAAAAAAAAAAAAAGAAAAGGCAGAGAAATACTGCACAAATGAAGGAACAAACTAGAAACACAGAAGTCCAAATAAATGAAGAGGAAATAGGCAACCTACCTGAAAAAGAATTCAGAATAATGATAGTAAACATGATCAAAAACCTTGAAAACAGAATGGAGAAAATGGAAGAATCAATTAACAAAGACCTAGAAGAATTAAAAAAATAAACATACAGAGACAAACTATACAATTACTGAAATTAAAAACACTTTAGAAGGAATCAATAGCAGAATATCTGGAGTAGAAGAATGGATCAGTGAGCTGGAAGATAAACTTGTGGAAATAACTTCTGAAGAGCAGAATAAAGTAAAAAGAATTAAAAGAACCGAGGATAGTCTCAGAAACTTCTGGGAAAATATCAAATGCACCAGCATTCAAATAATAGGAGTCCCAGAAGAAGAGAAAAATAAATGGGATGAGAAGATTTTTGAAGAGACTACAGTGGAAAATTTCCCAAACATGGAAAAGGAAATAGTCAGTCAAATTCAAGAAGAGGTGCAAAAAGTCCTACACAAGGAGAAACACACCTAGACACATACTAATCAAACTAAAAATGATTAAACACAAGGAAAGAATATTAAAAGCAGCAAGGGAGAAGCAACAAGTAACACAAAAGTGAAAACTCATGTTTTAGCAGCTGAATTTTCAGCAGAAACTTTGCATCCCAGAAGAGAATGGCAGGATATATTTAAAGTACTAAGAAGGACCATTCAGGTATGACCTAAATCAAATCCCTTATGACTATAAAGTGGAAGTGAGAAATAGAATTTAAGGGATTAGATCTGATAGACAAGAGTGCCTGATGAACTATGGACAGAGGTTGGTGACACTGTACAGGAGACAGGCATCAAGACCAACCCCAAGAAAAAGAAATGCAAAGAAGCAAAATGACTGTCTGAGGGGGCCTTACAAACTGTGAAAGGAAGGAAAGCAAAAAGCAAAGGAGAAAAGGAAAGATATACCCATCTGAATGCAGAGTTCCAAAGAATAGCAAAAAGATATAAGAAATCCTTCCTCAGCCATCAATGCAAAGAAATAGAGGAAACCAATAGAATGGGAAAGACTAGAGATCTCTTCAAGAATATCAGAGATACCAAGGGAACATTTCATGCAAAGATGGGCTCAATAAAGGACAGAAATGGTAGGGACCTAACAGAAGCAGAAGATATTAAGAAAACACGGTAAGAATACAGAGAAGAACTGTACAAAAAAAGATCTTCATGACCCAGATAATCATGATGGTGTGAACACTCATCTAGAGCCAGACATCCTGGAATGTGAAGTCAAGTGGGCCTTAGAAAGCATCACTACGAACAAAGCTAGTGGAGGTGATGGCATTCCAGTTGAGATATTTGAAATCCTGAAAGATGACCCTGTGAAAATGCTGCACTCAATATGCCAGCAAATTTGGAAAACTCACCAGTGGCCACAGGACTGGAAAAGGTCAGTTCTCATTCCAATCCCAAAGAAAGGCAATGACAAAGAATGCTCAAACTACCACACAACTGCACTCATCTCACATGCTAGTAACGTAATGCTCAAAATTCTCCAAGCCAGGTTTCAGCAATACATGAGCCATGAACTTCCAGATGTTCAAGCTGGCTTTAGAAAAGCCAGAGGAACCAGAGATCAAATTGCCAACATCCACTGGGTCACTGAAAAAGCAAGAGAGTTCCAGAAAAACATCTATTTCTGCTTTCTTGACTATGCCAAAGCCTTTGAGTGTGTAGATCACAATAAACTGGAAAATTTTGAAACAGATGGGAATCAGACCACCTGACCTACCGCCTGAGAAATCTGTATGCAGGTCAGGAAGAAACAGTTAGAACTGGACATGGAACAAAAGACTGGTTCCAAACAGGAAAAGGAGTACGTCAAGGCTGTATATTGTCACCCTGCTTATTTAACTTCTATGCAGAGTACATCATGAGAAACGCTGGGCTGGATGAAGTACAAGCTGGAATCAAGATTGCTAGGAGAAATATCAAAAACCTCAGATATGCAGATGACACCATTCTTATGGCAGAAAGTGAAGAACTAAAGAGCCTCTTGATGAAAGTGAAAGAGGAGAGTGAAAAAGTTGGCTTAAAGCTCAATATTCAGAAAACGAAGATCATGGCATCTGGTCCCATCATTTCATCTCAAATAGATGTGGAAACAGTGGAAACAGTGGCTGACTTTATTTTTTTGGGCTTCCAAATCACTGCAGATGTTGATTGCGGCCATGAAATTAAAAGATGCTTACTCCTTGGAAGGAAAGTTATGACCAACCTAGACAGCATATTAAAAAAGCAGAGACACTACTTTGCCAACAAAGGTCCATCTAGTCAAGCCTATAGTTTGTCCAGTGGTCAGGTATGGATTTGAGAATTGGACGATAATGAAAGCTGAGTGCCGAAGATTTGATGCTTTTGAACTGTGGTGTGGAGACCCAACCAGTCCATCCTAAAGGAGATCAGTCTTGGTGTTCATTGAAATGACTGATGTTGAAGCTGAAACTACAATACTTTGGCCACCTGATGCGAAGAACTGACTCATTTGAAAAGACCCTGATGCTGGGAAAGTTTGGGGGCAGGAGGAGAAGGGGACGACAGAGGCTGAGACAGTTGGATTTCATCACCGACTCAATGGAGATTGGTTTGGGTAGACTCCGAGAGTCGCTGATGGACAGGGAGGCCTGGCGCACTGCAGTCATAGGGTCGCAAAGAGTTAGACACGACTGAGCAACTGAATTGAACTGAACAGAACTGAACTGAAGAAGGAAAAATCTACAACCAAGATCACTCTATCTGGTAAGGATGTCATTCATAAACGATGGAGAAATCAAAAGCTTTTTCAGACAAGTAAAAGTTACGAGAATTCAGTACCACCAAACCAGGTTTACAACATATATTAAACATATATAGTCAGAAAATATAAGAGAAGAAAAAGATCCACAAAAAAAACCCAAATAATTAAGAAAATGGCAATAGGAACACATATATCAACAATTACTTTAAAAGTAAATGGTTTAAATACTTCAACCAAAAAACTCAGACTGGCTGAATAGATATAAAAACCCAAATATATGCTGTCTACAAGAAACCCACTTCAGACCTAAAGCCACATATAGACTGAAAGTGAGAGGATGGAAAAATATATTCCAGGCAAATGTAAAACAAAAGAAAGCTGGAGCAGCAATTCTTATATAAGACAAAGCAGTCCTTAAAGAATAATCTCCAGGGTAGACTACACTTTAGGTCACAAATCAAACCTCAGTAAATTTAAGAAAACTGAAATCATATCAAGTGTCTTCTCTGACCACAATGCTATGAGACTACATTTCAATTACATGAAAAATACTGTAAAAAACACAAACACACGGAGATTAAACAATATATTTGGAAATAAGCAACAGTTTATTAAAGAAATCAAAAGGGAAATCAAAACATTCATAGAAACAAATGACAAACAAAATACAACAACTCAAAACTTATGGGATGCAGCAAAAGCAGTTCTAAGAGCAAAGTTTATAGCAACACAATCCTACCTCAAGAAACAAAAACATCGTATAGACAACCTAGCATTACACCTAAAACAACTGGAACAGAACAACAACAACAATCCCCCAAAAGTAGCAGAAGGAAAGAAATAATAAAGATCAGAGCACAAGTAAATGAAAAAGAAATGAAAGAAACAGTAGTAATGATTAATAAAACTTAAAGCTGGTTCTATGAGAAGATAAAGTTGACAAACCTTTAGCTAGACTCATCAAAAACAGAAGAATAAAATAAAATTAGAAATGAAAAAGGAGAGGTTACAACAGAAAATGCAGAAATACAAACTACAAAGAGATTATTATGAACAAATATATGGCAATAAAATGGATAACCTGGAAGAAATGGACAGATTCTTAGAAAAGTTCAATCTTCCAAGAACGAAGCAGAAAGAAAGAAATTATGAACAACCCAATTACAAGCACTGAAATTGAAACTGTGATCAAAAATCTC
>SJYA01001157.1:0-95706 GCA_006410615.1 Neotragus moschatus | reverse complement strand
AAAAAAAAAAAAAAGAAAAGGCAGAGAAATACTGCACAAATGAAGGAACAAACTAGAAACACAGAAGTCCAAATAAATGAAGAGGAAATAGGCAACCTACCTGAAAAAGAATTCAGAATAATGATAGTAAACATGATCAAAAACCTTGAAAACAGAATGGAGAAAATGGAAGAATCAATTAACAAAGACCTAGAAGAATTAAAAAAATAAACATACAGAGACAAACTATACAATTACTGAAATTAAAAACACTTTAGAAGGAATCAATAGCAGAATATCTGGAGTAGAAGAATGGATCAGTGAGCTGGAAGATAAACTTGTGGAAATAACTTCTGAAGAGCAGAATAAAGTAAAAAGAATTAAAAGAACCGAGGATAGTCTCAGAAACTTCTGGGAAAATATCAAATGCACCAGCATTCAAATAATAGGAGTCCCAGAAGAAGAGAAAAATAAATGGGATGAGAAGATTTTTGAAGAGACTACAGTGGAAAATTTCCCAAACATGGAAAAGGAAATAGTCAGTCAAATTCAAGAAGAGGTGCAAAAAGTCCTACACAAGGAGAAACACACCTAGACACATACTAATCAAACTAAAAATGATTAAACACAAGGAAAGAATATTAAAAGCAGCAAGGGAGAAGCAACAAGTAACACAAAAGTGAAAACTCATGTTTTAGCAGCTGAATTTTCAGCAGAAACTTTGCATCCCAGAAGAGAATGGCAGGATATATTTAAAGTACTAAGAAGGACCATTCAGGTATGACCTAAATCAAATCCCTTATGACTATAAAGTGGAAGTGAGAAATAGAATTTAAGGGATTAGATCTGATAGACAAGAGTGCCTGATGAACTATGGACAGAGGTTGGTGACACTGTACAGGAGACAGGCATCAAGACCAACCCCAAGAAAAAGAAATGCAAAGAAGCAAAATGACTGTCTGAGGGGGCCTTACAAACTGTGAAAGGAAGGAAAGCAAAAAGCAAAGGAGAAAAGGAAAGATATACCCATCTGAATGCAGAGTTCCAAAGAATAGCAAAAAGATATAAGAAATCCTTCCTCAGCCATCAATGCAAAGAAATAGAGGAAACCAATAGAATGGGAAAGACTAGAGATCTCTTCAAGAATATCAGAGATACCAAGGGAACATTTCATGCAAAGATGGGCTCAATAAAGGACAGAAATGGTAGGGACCTAACAGAAGCAGAAGATATTAAGAAAACACGGTAAGAATACAGAGAAGAACTGTACAAAAAAAGATCTTCATGACCCAGATAATCATGATGGTGTGAACACTCATCTAGAGCCAGACATCCTGGAATGTGAAGTCAAGTGGGCCTTAGAAAGCATCACTACGAACAAAGCTAGTGGAGGTGATGGCATTCCAGTTGAGATATTTGAAATCCTGAAAGATGACCCTGTGAAAATGCTGCACTCAATATGCCAGCAAATTTGGAAAACTCACCAGTGGCCACAGGACTGGAAAAGGTCAGTTCTCATTCCAATCCCAAAGAAAGGCAATGACAAAGAATGCTCAAACTACCACACAACTGCACTCATCTCACATGCTAGTAACGTAATGCTCAAAATTCTCCAAGCCAGGTTTCAGCAATACATGAGCCATGAACTTCCAGATGTTCAAGCTGGCTTTAGAAAAGCCAGAGGAACCAGAGATCAAATTGCCAACATCCACTGGGTCACTGAAAAAGCAAGAGAGTTCCAGAAAAACATCTATTTCTGCTTTCTTGACTATGCCAAAGCCTTTGAGTGTGTAGATCACAATAAACTGGAAAATTTTGAAACAGATGGGAATCAGACCACCTGACCTACCGCCTGAGAAATCTGTATGCAGGTCAGGAAGAAACAGTTAGAACTGGACATGGAACAAAAGACTGGTTCCAAACAGGAAAAGGAGTACGTCAAGGCTGTATATTGTCACCCTGCTTATTTAACTTCTATGCAGAGTACATCATGAGAAACGCTGGGCTGGATGAAGTACAAGCTGGAATCAAGATTGCTAGGAGAAATATCAAAAACCTCAGATATGCAGATGACACCATTCTTATGGCAGAAAGTGAAGAACTAAAGAGCCTCTTGATGAAAGTGAAAGAGGAGAGTGAAAAAGTTGGCTTAAAGCTCAATATTCAGAAAACGAAGATCATGGCATCTGGTCCCATCATTTCATCTCAAATAGATGTGGAAACAGTGGAAACAGTGGCTGACTTTATTTTTTTGGGCTTCCAAATCACTGCAGATGTTGATTGCGGCCATGAAATTAAAAGATGCTTACTCCTTGGAAGGAAAGTTATGACCAACCTAGACAGCATATTAAAAAAGCAGAGACACTACTTTGCCAACAAAGGTCCATCTAGTCAAGCCTATAGTTTGTCCAGTGGTCAGGTATGGATTTGAGAATTGGACGATAATGAAAGCTGAGTGCCGAAGATTTGATGCTTTTGAACTGTGGTGTGGAGACCCAACCAGTCCATCCTAAAGGAGATCAGTCTTGGTGTTCATTGAAATGACTGATGTTGAAGCTGAAACTACAATACTTTGGCCACCTGATGCGAAGAACTGACTCATTTGAAAAGACCCTGATGCTGGGAAAGTTTGGGGGCAGGAGGAGAAGGGGACGACAGAGGCTGAGACAGTTGGATTTCATCACCGACTCAATGGAGATTGGTTTGGGTAGACTCCGAGAGTCGCTGATGGACAGGGAGGCCTGGCGCACTGCAGTCATAGGGTCGCAAAGAGTTAGACACGACTGAGCAACTGANGTTTGGGGGCAGGAGGAGAAGGGGACGACAGAGGCTGAGACAGTTGGATTTCATCACCGACTCAATGGAGATTGGTTTGGGTAGACTCCGAGAGTCGCTGATGGACAGGGAGGCCTGGCGCACTGCAGTCATAGGGTCGCAAAGAGTTAGACACGACTGAGCAACTGAATTGAACTGAACAGAACTGAACTGAAGAAGGAAAAATCTACAACCAAGATCACTCTATCTGGTAAGGATGTCATTCATAAACGATGGAGAAATCAAAAGCTTTTTCAGACAAGTAAAAGTTACGAGAATTCAGTACCACCAAACCAGGTTTACAACATATATTAAACATATATAGTCAGAAAATATAAGAGAAGAAAAAGATCCACAAAAAAAACCCAAATAATTAAGAAAATGGCAATAGGAACACATATATCAACAATTACTTTAAAAGTAAATGGTTTAAATACTTCAACCAAAAAACTCAGACTGGCTGAATAGATATAAAAACCCAAATATATGCTGTCTACAAGAAACCCACTTCAGACCTAAAGCCACATATAGACTGAAAGTGAGAGGATGGAAAAATATATTCCAGGCAAATGTAAAACAAAAGAAAGCTGGAGCAGCAATTCTTATATAAGACAAAGCAGTCCTTAAAGAATAATCTCCAGGGTAGACTACACTTTAGGTCACAAATCAAACCTCAGTAAATTTAAGAAAACTGAAATCATATCAAGTGTCTTCTCTGACCACAATGCTATGAGACTACATTTCAATTACATGAAAAATACTGTAAAAAACACAAACACACGGAGATTAAACAATATATTTGGAAATAAGCAACAGTTTATTAAAGAAATCAAAAGGGAAATCAAAACATTCATAGAAACAAATGACAAACAAAATACAACAACTCAAAACTTATGGGATGCAGCAAAAGCAGTTCTAAGAGCAAAGTTTATAGCAACACAATCCTACCTCAAGAAACAAAAACATCGTATAGACAACCTAGCATTACACCTAAAACAACTGGAACAGAACAACAACAACAATCCCCCAAAAGTAGCAGAAGGAAAGAAATAATAAAGATCAGAGCACAAGTAAATGAAAAAGAAATGAAAGAAACAGTAGTAATGATTAATAAAACTTAAAGCTGGTTCTATGAGAAGATAAAGTTGACAAACCTTTAGCTAGACTCATCAAAAACAGAAGAATAAAATAAAATTAGAAATGAAAAAGGAGAGGTTACAACAGAAAATGCAGAAATACAAACTACAAAGAGATTATTATGAACAAATATATGGCAATAAAATGGATAACCTGGAAGAAATGGACAGATTCTTAGAAAAGTTCAATCTTCCAAGAACGAAGCAGAAAGAAAGAAATTATGAACAACCCAATTACAAGCACTGAAATTGAAACTGTGATCAAAAATCTCCCAAAAAACAAAAGCCTAGGATCAGATGGCCTTGTAGGTGAATTCCCACAAGTGTTAAAGAGCTAATGCCTATCCTTCTAAACCATGTTCAAAAAATTCCAGAGGAAGGTACACTTCCAAACTCATTCTTCAAGGCCACCATCTCCCTGATACCAAAACCAGACAAAGACAACACACAAAAAAGAAAACTATAGGCCAATGTCACTGATGAACATAGATGCAAAAATCCTCAACAAAATTCTTCCAAACAGAATTCAAGAACACATTAAAAAGCTCATACACCATGATCAAGTTGGGTTTATTCCACAGATGCAAGGATTCTTCAATATATGAAAATCAATCAATGTGATACACCATATTAACAAATTGAAAGATAAAAATCATATGATCATCTCAATAGATGCAGAAAAAGTCTTTGACAAAATTCAGCACTCATTTATGATTAAAACTTTTCAAGAAAAAAGGAGCACAGAAGGAACCTACCACAATATATTAAAGGCTATATATGATAAGCCCACAGCAAACATGATTCTCAATGGTGAAAAACTGAAAGCATTCCCCATAATATCAGGAACAAGAAAAAGGTGTCTATACACTCTCACCACTATTATTCATATTTTTTAAGCATTAGGTACAGCAATCAGAGAAGAAAAAGGAATAAAAGAAATCCAGGTTGGAAAAGAAGAAGTAAAGCTCTCACTGTTTGCAGATGACATGATAGTATATATAGAAAACCCTAAAGATACTATCAGGAAATTACTATAGCTAAACAGTACATTTAGCAAAGTTTCAAGAAACAAAATCAATACAATAAAATAACTTGCATTCATATATACTAACAATGAAAAATCAGAAAGAGAAATAAAGGGATCAATCTCATTCACCACTGTAACAAAAAGAATAAAATATCTAGGGAATAAAACCTAAGGAGACAAAAGAACTGTACACAGAAAAGTATTTTAAGACACTGATGAAAGAAATAAAAAATGACATAAACACATGGAGAGATATTCTGTGTTCCTGGATAAGCTGAATCAATANAAAGGGATCAATCTCATTCACCACTGTAACAAAAAGAATAAAATATCTAGGGAATAAAACCTAAGGAGACAAAAGAACTGTACACAGAAAAGTATTTTAAGACACTGATGAAAGAAATAAAAAATGACATAAACACATGGAGAGATATTCTGTGTTCCTGGATAAGCTGAATCAATATTGTGAAAATGACTATACTACCAAATGCAATCTACAGATTCAATATGACCCCTATCAAATTACCAATGGTATTTTTCACAGAAGTAGAACAAAAAATTTCACAATTCATATGGAAACACAAAAGACCCTGAATAGCTAAAGCAGTCTTCAGAAAGAAAAATGGAGCTAGAGGAATCCACATTCCTGACTTCAGATTATACTACAAAGCTACAGTCATCAAGACAGTATGGTATTGGCACCAAAACAGACAGACCAATGGAACAAGACAGAAAGCCCAGAAATAAACCCATGCACCTATGGGTTCTTTATTTTTGACAAAGGAGGCAAGAATATATCTGAGGTAAAGATAGCCTCTTCAATAAGTGGTGCTGGGAAAGCTGGATAGCTACATGTAAAAGAATGAAATAAGAACACTTCCTAATGGCATCCAGTCCCATCACTTCATGGCAAATAGATAGGGACAGTGATTTTATTTTCCTGGGCTCCCAAATCACTGCAGATGGTGACTGCAGCCATGAAATTAAAAGATGCTTACTCCTTGGAAGGAAAATTACGACCAACCTAGAGAGCATATTAAAAAGCAGAGACATTACTTTATCAACAAAGGTCCATCTAGTCAAGGCTATGGTTTTTCCAGTGGTTATGTATGGATGTGAGAGTTGGACTATAAAGAAAGCTGAGCGCCGAAGAATTGATGCTTTTGAATTGTGGTGTTGGAGAAGACTCTTGAGAGTCCCTTGGACTGCAAGGAGATCCAACCAATCCATCCTAAAAGAGATCAGTCCTGGGTGTTCATTGGAAGGACTGATGTTGAAGCTGAAACTCCAATACTTTGGCCACCTGATGTGAAGAGCTGACTCATTTAAAAAGACCCTGATGCTGGGAAAGTTTGGGGGCAGGAGAGGAGAAGGGGATGACAGAGGCTGAGATGGCTGGATGGCATCACCGACTCAATGGACATAGGTTTGGGTGGACTGTGGGAGTTGGTGATGGACAGGGAGGCCTGGCATGCTGAGGTTCATGACTGAGCAACTAAACTGAACTGAACTAACACCATACAGAAAGATAAACTCTAAATGGATTAAAGACCTAAATGTAACACCAGAAACTATATAACTCTTAGAGGAAAACATAAGCAGAATACTCGAGAACATAAATCAAAGCAAGATCCTCTACGACCCACCTCCTAGAGTAATGGAAATAAAAACAAAAGGAAACAAGTGGGACCTCATTAAACTTAAAAGCTTTTATACAGGAAAGGAAACTATAAGCAAGGTGAAAAGACAAACTTCAGAATGAGAAAATAATAGCAAATGAAACAACTGACAAAGGATTAATTTCCATAATATAACAAGCAGCTCATACAACTCAATACCAGAAAAGCAAACAACCCAATCAAAATGTGGGGAAAAGACCTAAACAGATATTTCTCTGAAGAAAACCCACCAATGGTTAACAAACATATTAAAAGATTCTCAGTATCACTCATTTTCAGAGAAATGCACACCAAAACTACAATGAGATATCACCTCACACATGTCAGAACAGCTATCATCAAAAAGTCTTAACAATAAATGTTGGAGAGGGTGTGGAGAAAAGGGAACCCTCTTGCACTGTTGCTGGTAAGTCGCTTCAGTCGTGTCCGACTCTGTGCAACCCCATAGACAGTAGCCCATTAGGCTCCCCCGTCCCTAGGATTCTCCAGGCAAGAACACTGGAGTGGGTTGCCATTTCCTTCTCCAATGCATGAAAGTGAAAAGTGAAAGTGAAGTTGCTCAGTTGTGTCGGACTTAGCAACCCCATGGACTGCAGCCTACCAGGCTCCTCCGCCCATGGGATTTTCCAGGCAAGAGTACTGGAGTGGGTTGCTATTGCCTTGTTAATGTAAAGTGACATAGACATGATGGAAGACAGTAGGAATAAAAAACTAGGAATAAAACCACATATGACTCAGCAATCCCACTCTTGGGCATATACCTCGAGGAAACCAAAACTGAAAAAAAAACCCATGTACCTCAATGTTCACTGCAGCACTATTTACAATAGCTAGAACATGGAAACAACACAGATGTTCATCAACAAAGGAATGTATAAAGAAGTTATGGTACAAAATATAATGAAATATTATTCAGCCATAGAAAGGAATCTGAGTCAGTTCTAATCAGATGGATGAACCTAGAGCCTATTATACAGAGTGAGGTAAGTCAGAATGAGAAAGATAAATATTGTACACTAACGCACATATATAGAATCGAGAGAGATGGTACCAAAGAATTTATTTAGAGGGCAGCGAAGAAGAAATGGACATAGAAAATAGACTTATGGACACAGTGAGAGGGCTGTAGAGAGTGAGATGTAGGGAGAGAGTAACATGGAAACTTACATTACCATATGTAACATAGATAGTCAATGGGAATTTGCTCTATGTCTCAGGGAAATCAAACAGGGTCTCTGCATCAACTAGAAGGGTAGGATGGAGAGGGAGATGGGAGTGAGGTTTAAGAGGGAGGGAACATGTATATACCTATGGCTGATTCATGTTGATATTTGACAGAAAGCAATAAAATTCTGTAAAGCAATTATCCTTCCGTTAAGAAATTAATTTTAAAATATTTATATTAAATTCCTCCTATATCACAACCTCCAGATTTTATTAAAAAGAGAATAATTCTATGATCTGTATCCACATTAGTGGATACAGTGGATATGATATTGTTCATAGCTATATAACGTGCTATCATGGCAGGGAAGGAGTGTAACTGATATAGGAGTGCGAGAGACCTTCATGAATATTTCTTTGCAGCTTCCTGTGAATCTAAAGTTATTTCAGATTAAAAATGTTAAAAAAAAAAAAAAGTGGGGTGGATGGGTAAAATAACACTCACCTGAGCCACAATAGACAGAATTCCTACCATAGCTATGAAAGCTGCAATTTTAACAGATCCAAATCCTATGACCTGTGAAAATGAACACATTTTGCAATGTATAAATAATATAAATTTTTTGCATTATATAAATAATAAGAAATGTTATGTTCCATTAAAGCTATAGAATAAAATAGTTGAGGAAAGTTCATGAAACCTTGCAATGGAAATTGAGGCAGTGCTCAAAGCTAAACCTATTTAATCAATAATTTATAGCTAAACTTGTCATGAGACATCACTGTAAGCAGGCACAACTTAATATAACTAAGATTAACTACCAGCACAATATTTTCTATTACAAGTCTCCCTACTGTTTTCATATGCTTTTCCCCCTACAATCCACCAAGAGCTATGTAACATTATCCACTACTAGAGAAAAAAATGAAGAAAAGAAAAATTTGATTTTTGATGCTGTCAACACAGAATATGTTCACTTGTAAAGTTAAGTGGTTCTCAACTTTGGCTGCATATTAAAATCATGTGGGCAAGTGAGAAAGGGAGAGGGGAGAAAAGAGATGCTGGAACTCACTTGATATCAATTAAATCAGACTCTCTGGGCCCAGACACAGGTATGTTTTAAAAAGCTCCCAAGGCTATTCCAATGAGCAGCCAAAGTTAGCTAGCAATGATTTCTGAGCCTCTTAAGCTTAAGAGCAGCTATGAAATGCTTGAAACTTTTAAGTTTTAAACTAAAGTTTTTAAAGTTAGTTTGCCATCTATTCAAACTATAAAATCCAGAAAAAAACTTAAAAAATTATTGTAAATAATCTTCACACTTCATAAATGATTATCTTGCTTCAAATTACACAATTAGCTAATGAAAGAGAGCCAGAATTTCTGGTTACAAACCAGTGCTGCTGACATTAACACTATTCATCACTCTCCAGTTGAATGCAATCTAAAAAACTGGAATCTATGGTGGTGGTGGTGTAGTTGCTAAGTCATGTTGACTTTTGCAACCCCATGGACTGTAGCTTACCAGGTTCCTCTGTCCATGGGACTTCTCAGGCAAGAATACCGGACTGGGTTGCCATTTCCTTCTGTAGGGGATCTTCCCAAATCAGGATAGAACCCAGGTCTCCTGCACTACAGACAGAGTCCTTACTGTTGAGCCACCAGGGAAGCCCATATATGTATTTTTTAATTGAAGTACAGTTGATTTACAATGTTGTATTAACTATAGCAAAGTGACTCAGTTATACATACTATACATTCTTTCTTATATTCTTTTCCCAGGACACTGCATATACAGTGTGCTATATATACTGTGCTATACAGTAGGACTTTGTTGTCCATTCATTCTATATGTAAAAGTTTGTATCTACAAACCCTAAAAACTTAGTCCATCCCACCTCACTCCCCCAATAAATATATTTCTAAAACAGCTTTACTGAGGTAGAGTTAAAAATACCATACAATCCACCCATTACAAGCACACAATTCAATTCAATGGTTTTAGTATTGATATGCGTTTCCCTGGTGGCTTATATGGTAAAGAATCTGGCTGCAATGTGGAAGACCTGGGTTTGATCCCTGGGTTGGGAAGAACCCCTGGAAGAGAGCACGGCAACCGACTCCAGTATTCTTGCCTGGAGAATCCCCATAGACAGAGGAGCCTGGTGGGCTACACTGCATGGGGTACCAAAGAGTTGGACACAACTGAGCAACTAAGCACAGTACAGTACTGATACAGAGTTGGGCAATTATTACCATGGTCAGTTTTAGAAGATCTCATCACTCTTCAAAGAAATATGGTACCCCATTAGGAGTCCCATTCCCACAATCTACCCCACCACCCAGTCAGTAATCTACTTCCTGTCTCTCTGTATTTATTTATTCGGAGCATTTCATATAAATGGAATCACACTATATATGGTTCTGGGTTCTTTCACTTAGCATAACGTTTTCAAAGTTCACCCATGTTATAGCATGTATCAGTGCTTCATTGCTTTTTATTACCAAAAAAAAAAAATCTGTACATTGCATTGTACAGATGTATCATGTCTGTTGATCCATTTCATCAGTTAATAGGCAGATAGGCTGTTTCTACTTTGCTTCTACTTTTTGCCTATATGAATAATAATTTTTGTTAAGAGTTTTTGTACAGATAGGTGTTTTCAATTCTCCTGGCTATATACCTAAAAACAGATTTGCTAGGAATCCTATGCTGGACACTTTGAGGAACCACCAGGCTCTTTTCCACAGTAGCTACCCCATTTTACATTCCCACCAGCATGTATGAGGGTTGCCATTTCTCCATATCCTAGGTTGCTGTTGTTTCTTTTTTATTACAGCTTTCTTAGCAGGTGTGTTTGATTTCCTTGATGGGTAATGATGTTAGCCATCCTCTCATGTGCTTATTGGCCATTTGTATATTCTCCTTGAAGAAATATGTATTCAAAATTTTTTGCCTACTTTTTTAGTTGAGTTATATGTCTTTTTATTGTTGAATAAAGTTTTAAATATATACTGGGTATTAAGTTTCTTATAAAATAGATGATTTATAAATAAACACATTTTAAACTAAAAATATATGTGTTAATTATATGTGAGCTCTAAAAAGTGAGCATAAATATGGAATAACAGAATTATTCTGATTTGTTTTAACTGTTGTTGATGGTGATATAGGCATATGTTGAGTTGGACTGTGAAGAAATCTGAGCACTGAAGACTTGCTGCTTTTGAACTGTGGTGCTGGAGAAGACTGGTCAGAGTCCCTTGGACTGCAAGGAGATCCAACCAGTCCATTCTAAAGATCAGTCCTGGGTGTTCTTTGGAAGGAATGATGCTAAAGCTGAAACTCCAGTACTTTGGCCACCTCATGAGAAGAGTTGATTCATAGGAAAAGACTCTGATGCTGGGAGGGACTGTGGGCAGGAGGAAAAGGGGATGACAGAGGATAAGATGGCTGGATGGCATCACCAACTCGATAGATGTAAGTTTGACTTGGAGTTGGTGATGGACAGGGAGGCCTGGCATGCTGTGATTCATGGGGTCTCAAAGAGTCGGACATGACTGAGCGACTGAACTGAAGTGATAGGAAAAATGGATAGAGAAGAAAATATTCACTGTTGCTAACTATACGTGTGAAGGAAGGACATTTTTTTTTACTGTCTTTCTTGGGCTTTCCCATTTTTCCTACATTATTTTCCACATTAAATGTACATTTAATGATGCATATGTAATTTTCTACATTTAACACCTGGGCTTCCCAGGGGGCACTAGTAGTGAAGAATCCACCTGTCAGTGTGGGAGATGCAAGAGACATGAGTTTGATCCTTGGGTCAGGAAGATTCCTTGGAGTTAGGAAAAATCCCACTCCAGTATTCTTGCCTGGAAAATTCCATGGGCAGAGAGCCTGGCAGGTTATAGTCCACGGGGCCACAAAGAGTTGGACATAACAGACTGACTGAGCATATACACACACACACAACACAGTATCTCACTACTTTTCCCTCTAAATCTCCAGCATCCTCCAACTGTCAATGAGTAAAACAAAAAAAGAACTGTTTGAAAAAAAATCTTTACTTAAATGTGCTACCATATAAAATATTATAGTCTCACACTCTCAGAAAAATTATGAGTGGCAAACTTAACAATTTTTATTTGAAATATCTCTAAAAATAGAGGAATTTATCTTAGGGGGAGGCTTGCTCTGACAAAGTAGAGTAAACCATTAGGAGAAAGACTTCCAGTGAAATCAGTGAGAGACCAAGGCAGGATTACAATGAAAGGCAGTTTAGACCTCAGCAACCCCAGAGACCTGAGACAGCAGCTGGAAAAGCACACTTTTTTAATTGCCTTAAGTTAACTGTCTTTTAGAGGAAAATGTGAAGCATAAACTTTTAAAGGGAGAAAAATCAGAAGACATAAAAGATTACTTTGGTCATTATCTGTGACCTACCCTGAAGTCCACAGTGGCATTTTTTTGTTTTTGTTTTTAGTGGGAAGTGTGTGTTGGGGGCATGTGGGATCTTACTTCCCCAACCAGGGACCGAACCTACATCATCTGCACTGGAAGCATGGAATCTTAACCACTGGACTGCCAGGAAAGTCCCTGCAGTGGCCTACTGTAGATGGCTAGGCAAACTGAATACGATCAATCAGACCCAAGGATCACAGTTCTTTTGAAATAAATTTTACCTCTCTGAAATTTAATGAGTATTATTAAAGATTTAATAAATTTTATTTATACTAATTATTTCTGTGTAATTCTCATAATTCTCAAGGAAATTTTTCCCACAGTAAGCATTTTATTTTAAAAAATTATTGCACTAGAGGTCCCCTGACTACTAATTATATGTCAGCACCTAAGTCAACACATTTTTCCCTCCTACAGCGCTGTGTGCTTAGGCTGCTCAGTCATATCTGACTCTTTGCCACTCCATGGACTGTAGTCCACCAGGCTCCTCTGTCCATGGGGATTCTCTATGCACAAATACTGGAGTGGGTTTCCATGCCCTCTTCAGGGGATCTTCCCAACCCAGGAATTGAACCGAGGTCTCCTGCATAGCAGTTGGATTCTTACCAGCTGAGTTACCCGGGGTTTTTCCATAAAACACTTCAAGACCAATCCCAGTCTCTCATTTTCCGGCATTCCTTACTCACCTGTCTGAGATAGAGAAAAAAACTTGAATACTGTCCAGCTTCAGGAAGGTATGAAAGAAAAACAGTGATGCAGATTAGCAAAATGGTAGAATCTTTTCCAACTTTCTTCAGTGACTAGAAATAAGCAGAAACAGAAACATAAAAAGCAAATAGATATTGATGTCACTGATATTCTGCGATATTAGCTTCACTGTTTTTTGATTTCTTAAGGTGAATAACAAAAGATGAATGGATTAAAAAAGGAAGTGAGCCTTAACAATAAATCTATTACCACCTCTCTGAGGACATTACAAGTCCTAATTTCAGAGGTATATATTTCAAATATTACAGTCTTTTCTCTTTTTAAGAAAAATATTTTTGCTTATCTTTGTTAACAATACTGGTTCCCTGTATTGTTAAACGGACCCTGGACATACTATGAACAGACTCTGAAAAATAAAAAAAAACCACACTGCTACAGAGCCTTTTAAGAAAACCTCATCTCTTTTCACTCATAATACAACTCCTTTAAAGCCACAAACACTACAGGGTTTTCATTACACATAAATTTATTCTTTAAAATGTTCATGATAAATTTGCCCACACAATTGGCAGAAAAATAAATGTGCTCCAGGCATGGGGTCAGTGATAAGATTCTCTGACTAGTAACAACTTTTTCAATATTACACCTTTGCCTAAAATCCTTGCACCCTTTTCTACACAGGATGTCTGAGTAGACCAACGGGTGCACCAAAAGCGCATCTCGTCTCTCATGGTGACTACATACTTCAGTTTAGTCACTCAGTCATGTCCGACTCTTAAGAATGATCAATTTTATATATTCTTTGGTGTACAGTTCACCTCTGTCCCTTATTTTCAATTAAATTTTTTCTATTTTTACTAGAGATAAACCAGCAACTGCTAGGATGCTTGAATCTGCAGAAATGCACTTTTATTTGCACGGTTTAGAAAGATATTTAGGAAAGTAAGTGTTTTCATGTTTTTATTTACCGCAAAAGGATCTGCTTGTTTCCAAGAAATCCGGGCTCCCCAGGAGAGAGGTCTCATTTTCTCTGGCAAAGATTCCGGAACAGCCAACAAGATGAAGCAGATGTCTAGAAGAGCTACCACTGTGGCTACTAGCACAACAACGCTGTCTCCATAACTGGCAGAAAGGTATGCTCCGATGGCTGGGCTGCTAACCAGACTGGCTGCAAAAGTGGCTGAGACCTATGGAGAAAGAACACTCTCACCCAGGGTTGCGTCTACAGCAGGTGAGCACTTACATTCCGGTTCCCAACCAGGATTCCATAGGTGCATATCTAAAACCATCCTTCTCTAACTTTAAAAATACAAAAGGACTGTATTGCACACAACTTTTAAGAATGAAAAGTAATTTTCTTTTAAGAAATTGCTCACAAGTTATTAACTAATTTGAATAACTTTCTAATTCTTGTAGAAGTTACTCTAGAAAGCTACACGAACCAAAAAAATGATTTAGAAATAAAAATTGTAAAACCTTCCCCACAAATAAACCATACATATTCTACTCTTCTGTAATTAGGGAACAGGGATATAGAGAGAAAGGAACAGAAAAGTTTTTGTGGGGTTGATAACAAAATCTACAAATTACTCAGAAACTAGGTGTGATTTCATCTTCCAAAACTGTGCACTATTTCACCGTTTCATTAGCACTAACTGGAGGTGGAAATCCCTGGCAGTCTTAGAAAAAGCTATATAACAACAACACAAATCCAAAAAACTTTGTTGAAGGAGACCTCAAAAGCTTTATAATTAGCGAAATCCCTGGACTAGGAGTTTCTGTCATGCTGTCACCCCCAACGTCCTAATACCAAAGACCACTCACTGAGTCAGCTGACCACACTTACAACTTGAATCCATGTGAAGCTTCTTCACACTGCTTCCCTGTAAGCATGTAGAAGGTCTCTTTATTTTGAAATGTAGTCTGAATTTTCAGAAGCTTAAGTGGACAGCCTCCAAATTATAACCAGACTGAGTGTGAAAAGCACATTTATAAGCTGGTCATCTAAACTTCTAATGGATTTTAATAGCAACTACAGAAATCATTAACTATGACTGAAATTATGACTCCTGGGTGACCAATGATATTCTTCCTTCATCCATAGCCCCCAAGTGACTGTAAAAATACAATGTATTAGAAATTAGTATTATACCAGAATTATAAAAGCCAAAAGTTAAAAATTTCTGGGGTAAAAAAAGGAAGTACATAGAATTCCAAATTGAGGAATAGGAATTCCCTGGTTCAATAATTACTGAGTATTTATATGTGCTAGAAAAATAAGGAAACCGAGCTGCCGCCCTTAATTACAAAGCATTCCAAGTGGAAAGAGCTAAAGATCACGGAGCATACAGATACCTCAGTATTTGCCAAAAGGATGTTTTAATTCTATCATCATAATTCTACTCTGTAAGGTAGCTTGCAAACTTTTTTTCTTTTTTCAGGTTTATCATCTCAACATCTAACACAGAGAGTTAAATGTAAAGGTCAGTCACTGGCGAAACCCTGAGTCCTATGATCCAGTCCAGGGAGCCTTATGGCCTAGAGGGCATACTTCAGCACGGCACTCCTCTAAGTAACTTCTCTCAGCATACTTATGACCAGGCATTATTATAACTGGCATTTTACAGATGAAGAACTGGGCTAGAGACAGGGAAACTAAGTCATGATCACTTTGGTTCCAGAACTCTCTCTCTGAAACCCTTCCTTAAATACTACTGCTTAGCACAACAGCTTTGTGAGGGATTTTTCTGAAGGCAAAAGAACAAAAATCTAATAAAACTGAAGAGGAACGGTGTTTCCTGCAATGTTGAGAAAAGCTTCACAAGAGTGATAAATGAGGCTTCTGGCACCCCTCAACTCTGCTGACCACCCCTCAAAAGCCCAGCTTGAACATCCTGCCTTCTTTGAAGCTTTCTGATTTGTTTTTCCCTCTGTCCTCCTCCACAGCACTCAGGAGAAGTCCCTGTTTTAGGACATGACATGAGAAACATTCAGGGGAGGTAGGAAGAAGGAAGGAAGGAGAAGCAAGTACTAGGTAGAAGGCAAGTAGCTTGGAGAAGTTTTTAAATTACTGATGTCTAAAGTCAACAAACCAAAAATGACTGTTGTGTTTTGTGGAACAACAGTAACTGGCATATATGTCCATCACTGAGCCATACAATTATTCACTCAGTCAACACTGAATGACTGCTTACTGTCTTTCAGGAAGTGGAATTTAACAGAAAGAATAAGACTCAGGCGAGAAGTAACCAGAGTTTCTGGCATTCAGTCCCCCTCCAACCATTCAACAATCCAGTCAGGTTACCTTTCTTCTTCCATCTTCTTACTATAAACATCTCAAACACAGGAGAGTTGAAAGAAGAACAAAATGTACACTAAAGGGGAGCAAAATAAGCTACCTCAAAACGTGCCACTTTGGCATGTGGACTGTTTCAAGCAGAAGGCAATTATGACCCAGGAGACTCAGGCAAAGCTTTTTACTTTTCCCAGAATAGCCTACTGCAGTCCATAGGGTCTAAGAGTCAGACACGACTGAGTGACTGAACTTAGCTGATAAACTAAAAGAGCTTAGAAAGGAGGCCTATACCAAGAAATACTGGTAAATACTAGATAATTTTTTACATTAGATACTAAATACTAAAGATAACTTTTTGTATTAAAAGATAATACTATGATAAAAATACTAAGTACTAAAGATAACTTTTTATATTAGAAAGACTTACCTACATGTAATGGCAAACATGTGATTTGCTCTCCTTGTCTTCCTGTGAATTATCTTCCTCCCCTTTGAAGTCCCAGACCCTTACAGTCTTTCTCCTTAGCTGAGGATGGTATATAAGCCTCACCCACTGACAGTCCTTGAGCCTCTCACATCTTTGTGAGGCTCCCACACATATGAAATTAAATTTTTTTTCTCCTATTAATCTATCTTTGGTTTTAGTTGCTAAATCGTGTCTCACTCTTGCAACTTCATGGACTATAACCCACCAGGCTCCTCAGGATTCCCCAGGTAATACTGGAGTGGGTTGCCATTTTGTTCTACAGGTTCTCCCCAATTTTATGTCAATTTAATTATTTTGCTCACTCTTCCCTTGTGGCTCAGCTGGTAAAGAATTTGCCTGCAATGTGGGAGAACTGGGTTTGATCCCTGGGTTGGGAAGATCCCCTGGAGAAGGGAAAGGTTACCCCACTCCAGTATTCTGGCCTGGAGAATTCAATGGACTGTACAGTCCATGGAGTCACAAAGAGTTGGACACAACTGAGTGACTTTCACTCCCTTAACTCAAAGAACCTACAAGGGAAGAAGGGAAAATTTTCCCTGTTCATACCCACATACCCCAAGAGGTTCACACATTGAACACATGCCCACAAATGCTCACCTGTCATCTTCCCCCACTGAACCACTTAAGTATTTCTCAGGGTTGTGACACTCTGACCTAAATGGCTTCAGACTGCCATCTTTTACAGGTCTTTCTTCTCCTACATAATCACAATGCCAATATCTTGCCTAAGAAAATTAGAAGTGACTTTCTAATATTTAATTATCCCAAAAAGGTCTCCTATAACTTTTGTTATTGACTCAACAATTATTTCCTGAATGAATGTAGTCCTTTTTCTGTAGTATTACATTCCAAATAAGTGTCTGAGTCATACATACAACCTGCAATACAGTGACAATGAATTAACATAACTGAGGTTCTATCACCTCTCCAGTTCTAATTAGGTGCACAGAGATCTATGATTGTAGCAACTGTTTACTGTTTATTGTTCCCCAAGAGATCAGCTAACAAGAAACAAATCGAACCAAATTTAAAAAAAACTTTGCAAGTGACAACTCACATACCCTGCCAATCTTCCAACACTAAAACCAAAGGATAAATCAGTAGCAATTTCTACCTTGCTATTTTTAGTTTCTCACAAGTCTCCTTTTTTATTTCAACTGTTTTGGATTTTCTTTACATAATTAAAACTATTTTAATAAAAGCTCACTTTCTAGTAAATTTTTAGTAGAATGTTTATTATTTCTCTGGTTAAAAACCATAATCTATTATCTTACCCATCCATAAGCAGTACTTCGCTCATGTTCCTGAGTGACATCAGCTACATAGGCAAATATCACAGAGAATGTGACCGAGAAGACTCCAGATATGGAAATCATTGCAAAATACCACCTATAAAAAGATTATTTTAAGCATTCATGAGAGAAGTAGTGTATATACACTTTTATAATCAAAACCAAAGATATCATGTAAAGGTTATAAACCAAAATATAAATTGTAACAATACATGTATATTTAAAGATATAAAGGACAACTAATAAAATCACAATCAAGACGGAGAGGAAGTAAAAACATACCAATACTGTCATTGCTCAAGGGTGTCAGTACATGCAGTTTAAGAAAATGAAAAAGTAGGAGTATGCAGGAAAGTTAGTTTTAATGGTAGCCAGAACAGAAATGAAAACTTCCTAAATTTCTGAGTTTTAGCTGAGAAAAACACATATACACAAAAGCAGGAAGCATTTTAAAAATTAATATAAGACAAAAAATTTCTACCATATAAAATAGATGCTTAACAAAAATCTAGTTAAAATATTAGCCAACAGAATCTCATAGAACAAAATGTAGTATTTTAATTCTACAATGTAATGATGTTTCAATATTAGAAATCTATTAATATAATTAATCATGGTAATAGATTTAAGGAGAAAATTCAAATCATTTCCACTGGTACTAATGACATCAAAACTTGATATTCCCTTGATTTTAAAAAAGAAAATATCTAAACAAAATAGAACTAGTATTTCCCAACCCAAAAGCTAGTTTGATACTCAAGGATGAAACATAAAATTTCCTTCATATACATGAGGAAGATAGGTCCATAATCATCACTTTCATTTAATAATAATAAAATATTTTTATTTTATGCATTAGTCAATACTAGCAATAGAAGCAGCTGCATGACAACTGGAAGAGAAGAGGTAAAATCATTTTAAGATTCTAAAGAAAAAAACTGTAAGATACTGAGAGGACATTGAAAAAGAAAACAAAATACCTAATGCATCAGAAAAGCAGCACTTGTTCTTGAACAGAAAGAATCAATACCAAAAAGTATTTTATAAAGATCTATCTGGTAGGAACCAAAATGATTCCTTATAGGTACCCAACACATTTAGAACATGACAAATATTGACATAAAATTCCTATCAGATAACCAAACAAGAGTGTTCACATTAAGTATCCCCCAAATCTATCAGCTGCATTTAAACCCAAAATAAGAGAAACACAAAAGACCCTTCCATTCTAAACTGTGTTATTCACATAGGAATAGCATCTCAGCAACAGGAATTCTGACCAAAATATCATTCTTTGGGCTCCATAAAAACTAAGTTACAACTCAGGTACAAATTTCAACACATTTTTATTAACTAAATGACTTTGGTTATTACATGCTAATTATTCTCTCCCTATTTATCATGAAAAAATAAGATCAAATTAAAATTCACATTGTGATTTAGAATAGGCTGCTGGACATAATACGGTACACACTAAAGTGATCCTGCCCCCTTTTAAAAAATTAATTTACTTTTGTCTGCACTGGGTCTTTGTTGCTGGATGCAGGCTTTCACGAGTTGTGATGGGTGGGCTTCTCATTGCGGTGGCTTATTGTGGGGCACCAGCTCTAGGGCACGGAGGTTTCAATAGTTGTGGCACACTGGCCTACTTGCCCAGTGGCATGTGGAATCTTCCTGGGCCAGGGATCAAACTTGTGTCCCGTGCACTGGCAGACAGAATTCCAAATGGACCATTAGGAAAGTTGGACTCTTGACTTTTTATGTAAACTATGTTCATGTCAGTGCCCTAGAACAGGGGTCCTCAATCCCCAGGCAGCGGACTGTGGCCTGTTAGGAAGCGGGCCACTCAGGGAAAGGTGAGTAAGAGAAGCTTTACCTGCTGTTCCCCATGGCTCCCTACTGCTCTCATTACAACCAGAAACACACATCCACCCCTTTGTCTGTGAAAAAACTGCCTTCCGTGAAACTCGTCCTTGGTGCCAAAAAACTTGGGGATTGCTGCATACATGAGCTGACAAAAACAACACATCTTCAAAGTTAAATGAGCCACAACTGAGTGAGTACAGAGACTGTCTGCCCCCTCCCAGGACCCAATCATGTAACTTACCTCATGACGAAAACAACTGCCTTAGAGACATCTTTTATTTCTATTTCTTCACCTAAGTAACTATCTTAGACTTAATTTCATGTCCTCATTTATAAAATAGGCATGATGGCAACTGCCTACTTGTTTTTAGTATTAGCAAAGAGTTCAAATGAAAATACAGGTACAATTGCTCTGAAAAGGTTGAAAAGTGCACTGTAGATGTATTGTCCATATGTGACTCCAAACAGACAGTCATGCTGGAGGGCCTAGTCACTCACCATGGACTGATTCTCATCAGTGGAATTGGGAAGCAGGTGAAGAAGACAGTGACAAGAAGAAAGGGCTTCCTTCCCCACACATCAGACAGTGCACCTATGAGTGGGGCACTCAAAAACGAGAGCAGGCCCTGGAGAAGAAAGCAGAAGCAAGGGTCAAATTTATCATGATTCCCCCAATTACTCATAATTTTCATTTTCTAAATGAATTTGTAAATGCTCTAATTCATTTTAGTGGCTCTGAAACACAATAATTTGCAATATTAAAAACAACCTGTTTTTTTTTTTTAATCTAACAAAATTTGTAAGCATGCTATTTGAGAGGGAAGAAAAGGATAAAAGCTTGTTTTCTGGGTGAAACTGGAAAAGTGAGGTGATATGAAATATATATACTCACAGCTGGCCCTTAATGTGAACACACACCAAAGGTATGGGAAGAAGCCAGATATTTAATTCATTTTATAAATACATACAGCATATCTATTACGTGCAAAGCTCTGAATTAAGTGGTGAAAGGAAGACACTCCGATGAATACATATCTTCTGCTCTCAAAGGGCTTGTAAGCTAATAGGGATAAACAGGATGAATGTGCATATACTAAATGTCCATAAAAGAAGTAGATTCTATTTGTCTGATGAATTTAGGATAGAGATAATGAAAAGTTGCACAAGAGCTGAGGCTAAAGGGAGGCAAGAGCACCACCACTCATAAGCAAAGAAAGTAAAAAAAACTCCCATTCATCACTTCCTCATAATTTGCTAGTCACTCTGCTGGCTGACGACTTCCATATCAGTTTCTTTTTCGGTGTCAGGGCCCTCTGAGGTGGCCACAGGCCTGCCTCTCAGGCTCTGTTGGTGCCGCAGTCCTCCCTTTAGATGCTGTGCCTATATGCATGGCCACCACCACCTACATTATGAACAGCTTTCCAATCTCTCTTCTGAGTTCTGTGTCTACAGTCAAATGGACTTTCCTACTTGGACATTTAACATGAACACTGTTCCCTATAAACCTGATCAAACACCCACACTTCCTATCTTGGCTAAGAAGCTGTCCAAAGCTTCCCCATTATTCCTTCGCTCCCCAAGGTGATTTTTCAGACCATTCTCTTATAATGACTTCTCTCGGTCTATCCCCCGCTGTGATGCATTTCAGCATTTCTTGAATGGATTTAAACTGTTCCCTGCCCCTGGTTCTACTTCCTTTCAATCTGTCCTCCACATAATCCAAAGAGAAACCTTGATGAGCTGCAGTTCTTTGATCCCTTGTTTAAAATCTCATCTGTGCAGAACTGAAATTCTTCAAGTGTTTGAACTCTGCTTTTAAATACTAAAATTAAAAATGAGTGGTGGAAAACCAAGATAGATAAGAGTGGGGAGATGTTGATAAATAATGCAAACTAGATGATGAGTACATGGGTGTTTATTATCTTATTCTCCTCTTTTGTATATCTGAATTTTCATAATACATTAAAAAAAAAATCTTCAGCACAGCATACAGCTAGAACCCTCCAAAATCTAGTAACTAGCACACATCCTATGCTTTGGCTATATGCAATACTTCTTAGTTTTCTGAACATACTACATTTCTTTGTGCAAATGGGCATTTGCAAGGCCCTTGCTGTGCTTGTAGGCATTTTCCACACTTGGACCTGGTAAACTACTAGTCATTCTTTTCAGCTCTGGGCCAGGAGTACCTCTTCCTCTATTTTCTTAGCTACTCAAATAGAATTAATCACACTGGTTTCTGAGGGGTGCAAAACAAATAACTCCTGTCCCCACCCTGGCACATATCTCTTCTATTGTAACTATAATACTCTATTACAATTACTTGTTATTTGTATATCTTCTTTATTAGATTAGAAATTGAGATTAAGGTTAGAGGAATGATTTTCTTTCATCTCTGTACCCCTTGGTACCTACCACACAGTCTGGTGATAAAGGTCTGCAAAGAGGTTTGGTAACCTGAATAGAACTTTTATGAGGAAATCAACTCATGTTTCTAAGGCTGAGAGGAGAAAGAACAGGATTCTAATTCCCATCAGCCACTAGTAAACCCAGAGACAATGGGCCAGAAGACAGGTAAACTGAAGCAAAGGGGAGGTAAGACTAAGACTCAGTGGAGGGGAGGTAAGCTTAGGAGAAAAGCATCTGACTCCTCTGAAATAAAATATTAATCTATGCCTATCCTTGGAAGAAAAGCTATGACTAAACTAGACAGCATATTAAAAAGCAGAGACATTACTTTGCCAAAAAGGTCCTTACAATCAAAGCTATGGTTTTTCCAGTAGTCATGCATGGATGTGATAGTTGGACCATAAAGAAGGCTGAGCACTGAAGAAGTGATGCTTTTGAACTGTGGTGCTAGAGAAGACTCTTTAAAGTCTCTTGGACTGCAAGGAGCTCAAACCAATCAATCCTAAAGGAAATCAATCCTGAATATTCAATGGAGAAACTGATGCTGAAGCTGAAGCTCCAATACTTTGGCCACCTGATGGGAAGAGCTGACTCATTAGAAAAGACCCTGATGCTGGGAAAGACTGAAGGTGGGAGAAGGGGACGACAGAGGACTAGACAGTTGGATGATATCACTGACTCAATGGACATGAGTTAGAGCAAGCTCAGGGAGATGTTGATGGACAGGGAGGCCTGGCGTGCTGCAGTCCATGGGATTGCAAAAAGTTAGACAAGTCTGAGCGACTGAACAACAAGGCATCAAATCCTGCAATTTATAAGACACATTGGATTTCCAGCATTTGGTCTGTTTTTGCATCAAAAGAGTTAAATGATCTCTTCAACTAAGAGCCAAACAACTGCAGAAGCAGGGCTGAAATTCACGACCTGCAACATCAGTTTTATAAACTTAGAAAAGAAAATCCTTTACGTTGCTTTAAAATTCTCTAAAAATATCAAATACCTGAGTTCTTGGGTAGTATAGAACTGGTCAAGAAAAACATGGCAATAAATTTAAGAGGACAAAAGAATAGAAATAAGAATCATCACAAAAACAGTAACAAAATCTAAACACAAAGAACCCTGGAAAAATTTTGGACAGTTTTGATTTTGTATTTCATACAATAAGATATGGAATGCATGCCATTAAAACAAAGGACATGAGAAGGCCAAGAATTAAAGTTTTATTTAAAATAATGCAGTTTTTTTTTTAAAGATACTATTATCTAGATTTTGGATTTCAATTGTAATTTAATCTATTAAGTAATTATTATTTTAAAATAAAGTGCAGTGACAATTGTTGTTCAGTTGCTCAGTAGTGTCTGACTCTTTGTAACCCCACAGACTGCAGCCCACCAGGCTCCCGTTTTATACCATCTCCCAGAGTTTGCTCAAACTCTTGTCCATTGAAAAGATGATGCCATTCAATTATCTCATCCTCTGTCACCCCCTTCTCCTCCTGACCTCAATCTTTCAATCAAATCATTAAAAGATCATTAAATAATTGTTTTTTAAAAATAATTCTCAGTGACAATAGATACTCAAAATAGCCTCTGGGAAGATCTACATTTATTATGATGCTGAAATACAATCTAATAAAATACTTGCCCCTTTGGAAAACTTGTATTTCTCAAAAATCAAAGACTTTCTTCTGTTTCAGAATTACTTCTTCATCACCCAATCCGTCCCAGATCCTATCATGACACATTATTAGAATAGTAGATTGAGAAGGATATCTGTCCCTTGATTAGGCAAGTACTGCAGCAGTCCTAAAGAGGAAGAGCACGATTTCCAAATGAGAAAATATGTAAAGGTTAAAGCCAGACTGGGACTTCCCTAGTGGTCCAGTGGTTAAGATGCCATGCTCCAAATGCAGGGGACACAGGTTTGATCCCTGGTCTGGGAACTAAGATACCACATGCCACAAAGCATGGGCAAACACCACCACTAGAGTGACAACAAAATCTTAGCCTTTAGCATAAATATAGTTGTCTCTCATTATCTACACTGGTTATGTTCTGTAAGTTTTCCAGGAACACCAAATTAAGAGAATCTGGAACTGCTGTTGTAGAGGAAACACAAGGCTGTATTCCTATCATTCTCTGGTCACATATTTTAATTAACTGATCAATATATAACATTGGTTTATGTATATTTCTCTTGAAAGATGACTTATTTAATACATAGACTGCTGACTTATTAACACTGAAGTCTCAGCCATCAGCACTATGACTCATGTCTGAATGAGGCTTATCTAACACAGTATTTTCTCCATAATGTATATCAACACCCCCCTAACACTTAGAAACACTTAACAACACTTTGGCACTACACTTGAGGTCATTTTAAATGGAAAAATTGTCAACAAAAGAAGAAAAATGCAAGATGCATAGCACTAAATGGACTGCAAAATGGACATGCTCACAGTATGAGACTCCCTCCTCATCCCACACATGCATGAACATAAAAGCACTGCACTGACTCAGAGGTTGCAGATGAATTTAGTGAGTAGGCAGATTTTGCAAATAAGAAATCTGGAAGTAACAAGGGCTGAATGCTATCGGGGTCCAGTGACTACCGGATAAAACATGGTGTGCAGAGTCCAGTGTGGACCAAGAATTAGCATGTCAGTTTTGTAAATTAGCTTCTCAGTCCAGATTTTTAAGGTGGCATAATTAACTGGTCAGTAATCCTAACATGGCCTTCGGTTCACTTCAGTTGCTCAGTCGTGTCCGACTCTTTGTGACCCTCTGGACTGCAGCACACCAGGCTTCTGTGTCCATCACCAATTCCCAGTACTTGCTCAAACTCACACCCACCGAGTCAGTGATGCCATCCAACCATCTCATCCTCTGTCGTCCCTTTCTCCTGATCACTGCCTTCAATCTTTCAGGGTCTTTTCCAGTGAGTCAGTTCTTTGCATCAGGTGGCCACAGNAAAAAAAAAAAAAAAAGAAACCTATATGCAGGCCAGGAAGCAACAGTTAGAACTGGACATGGAACAACAGACTGGTTCCAAATAGGAAAAGGAGTACGTCAAGGCTGTATATTGTCACCCTGCTTATTTAACTTATATCAGAGTATATCATGAGAAACGCTGGGCTGGAAGAAGCACAAGCTGGAATAGATTGCCAGGAGAAATATCAATAACCTCAGATAGGCAGAGGACACCACCTTTATGGCAGAAAGTGAAGAGGAACCTAAAGCCTCTTGATGAAAGTGAAAGAGGAGAGTGAAAAAGCTGGCTTAAAGCTCAACATACAGAAAACTAAAACCATGGCATCTGGTCCCATCATTTCATGGCAAATAGATGGGGAAATTGTGTCCGACTTTATTTTGGGGGGGCTCCAAAATCACTGCAGATGGTGACTGCAGCCATGAAATTAAACAACGCTTACTCCGTGAAAGGAGAGTTATGAGNGCTCAACATACAGAAAACTAAAACCATGGCATCTGGTCCCATCATTTCATGGCAAATAGATGGGGAAATTGTGTCCGACTTTATTTTGGGGGGGCTCCAAAATCACTGCAGATGGTGACTGCAGCCATGAAATTAAACAACGCTTACTCCGTGAAAGGAGAGTTATGAGCAACTTAGCATATTGAAAAGCAGAGACATTACTTTGCCAACAAAGGTCCATCTAGTCAAGGCTATGGTTTTTCCAGTATCATGTATTGATGTGAGAGTTGGACTGTGAAGAAAGCTGAGCACCGAAGACTTGATACTTTTGAACTGTGGTATTGGAGAAGACTCTTGAGAGTCTCTTGGACTGCAAGGAGATCCAACCAGTCCATTCTGAAGGAGATCAGTCCTGGGTGTTCTTTGGAAGGAATGATACTAAAGCTGAAACTCCAGTACTTTGGCCACCTCACGCAAAGAGTTGACTCATTGGAAAAGACTCTGATGCTAGGAGGGATTGGCGGTAGGAGGAGAAGGGGAGGACAGAGGATGAGATGGCTGGATGGCATCATCAGCTTGATGGATGTGAGTCTGAGTGCTGCAATTCATGGGGTCGCAAAGAGCTGGACACGACTGAGCAACTGAACTCAACTGAACTGAATATATTAAAAAAAATACTTTCAGGAGAAGGAAAATGATAGAGGTATAATTACAGTTCAAGATGCAAAATAAAATAAAGATCATGGAAAATGGTATATAAATGAACAGGGATGCTACAAAACAAAAATAATGGGTGTTATAGCTTTTTATTATACAGAAGTAAAATATTTAATTGGATTTTACATAGAGCAGTGTGCACATGACCATGTAAAATGGATAGGCTACAAAGACCTGTTGTGTAGCACACGGAACTCTGCTCAATATTACAAGCTTGCCTGCATGGTAGGGAGGTTTGAGGGAGAATGGATACATGTATATGTATGGCTGAATCCTTGCACTATTCACCTGAAACTACCACAACCCTGTTAATCAGTTGGCTATATGTCAATATAAAATAAAAAGCTTGAAGTCTGAAAATTTTAAAAAAAGCTTAGAGAAGGAAATGGCAACCCACTCCAGTATTCTTGTCTGGAGAATCCCAGGGATGGGGGAGCCTGGTGGGCTGCTGTCTATGGGGTTGCACAAGGTCAGACACGACTAAAGCGACTTAGCAGCAGCAGGCAGCAAATCCCATGGCAGAGGAGCCTGGTGAGCTATACAGTTCAAGGGGTCACAAAGAGGCAAACTCTTTGTTACTAAACAACAAAAACAAAATACTTAATAATATTCATTTACCTCATTTATGCTAATATGCTGGACATCCTAAAGGAATCTTTAAGGAAACCAACCCTGAATATTCATCGGAAGGACTGCCGAGGAAGCTGAAGCTCCAATACTTTGGCCATCTGATGTAAAGAGCTGACTCACTGGAAAAGACACTGATGCTGGAAGATGGAAGGCAAAAGGAGAAGAGGGAGGCAGAGAATGAGATGGCTGGATAGCATGCATTACTGATTCAATGGAAATGAACTTGGGCAAACAATGGGAGACAGTGAGAGACAGGGAGGCCTGGCATGCTGCAGCCCATGGGGTTGCAAAGAGTTGGACATGACTTAACAAGTGAACAATAACATGTTAATATTATATAAAATTAAAGATATTAATAGTAGACTTTGATAAGTTTACATGCAATGCTATAGAAATCACAAAAATAACGAATAGAGTAGAATACTTCTAATGTAATAGAAGGAAAATTAGCCTAACTATTCAGTGCAAATGAAGTAAAAAAGGAACAAAATGACAACATAGAACTACAGTACATAGAAAAAAATAATGAAGTAATTGAATTCACAAAGACTTAATATACCAGTTAAAAAGCAAAAAAAGTGTAGCCTAAAACCAGAATTTGAATCACAGGATTTGGAACCAAAGGATAACTTCACTCATACTGGGTTTGCCAAAAAATTCCTTCAGTTTTTAAGTAAAAGACACATTTTTCATTTTGCCAAGAACTTTATTGAATAATGTATTCACCATTTTGTTCCACTTATCTTCTGCCATTTTCCAGTCAACTTTGTAATTCGATCTTGCCTAAACTTTTTATCTTTTTGACAAAGAACTATTACAGGTGGCTTCTACAGTCTTTCAGGGAATTCAAAATTTTTTTCCATTAAGATAATTTTGTATAGACTGAAATAAGTCAAAATCTGAAAGTGCAACATCTGGTGAACACAGTGGATGAATCAGAACTTCCCAGCCAAGTTATAACAATTTTTGCCTGGTCATCAAAGAAACCTTATTATCCTGATGGAAGATTATGCATTTTCTGTTGACTAATTTTGGATCCTTTCACTGTGTGCTTTCAGTTGGTCTCAGTGGGCGCAGTACTTGCTGGAATTAATTGTCTCGTTTTCCACATAGAGTCTATAATAAAGGACTTCCTACCAATCCCACCATATACATGACATCACCTTCTTTGGATGAAGACCAGCCTTCAGTATGGTTGGTGGTGGTTCATTTCATTTGCCCAGCAATCTTTTCCACTTCACATTATTGTACAGTATCCACTTTTCATTGTCCATCACAATTTTAAAAACTGGTACATTTTTGTTACATTTAAGTAAAGAATCCAGTGTGAAAATACAGTCAAGAAGGGTTTTTCTTTTGCTTAACTTGTGTGGAACCCAAACATCAAAGTGAGTGAGATAACCAAGCTGGTGCAAATGATTTTCAGTGCCTGGCTTTGGATATTGAGTATGCTGGCTCTCTCCCACGTGGTGTAACACTGACTTTGGAGTACCATCCAGCAAGAAATCTCCAGTATGAAACTTGGCAAGCCACTTTTGATACATTCAACAGTCACAGCACTTTTTCCATATGCTGCTCTTTTTTCGTGTTTCAGTTGTGCTTTTACCTTTCTTGAAATAGTAAAGCATAATGTGTCCAAAAAATGTTGCTTTTTTACTTCCAGCTTCAATATTAAAATGGCTACAAAAAAATTCATCAATTTTGATGTTTTTTTTTTTTTCAAAAAATCATGCTGCTATGACAACCATCACAACACAATTTTACAAAACTTTCTAATGAAGTTAAAAGCAACTAAATGGAACTAGATAAAAATGGATAAACTGAACTTTTGCATAAACTAAGATCCCACAATGTTTAACCAGAAAAAGAAAATCAAGCACATGAACATCAAGACATGTACAGAATGTTTATAGCAGCACATTGCATAAACAATGGAAAAACTAGAAACAAATATCCATAAACTGCACGAACAGTGCACAACAGAAAAAAGGAAGCCCCAGAAGAGAACATGACTGTTACACACTATGCCCTTTTAGAAGTTCAAAAATGACCAGACTCAAATAACACGGACACATCCATGTATTTATATATGCAGTAATGTGATCTAAATCTAGAAAATAATCAAGCGAATGACAAAAAAAATTCAGAACTGTAGTTATCTTTGTGGGTGGGGAGTAGGGACAAAAATAGGCAAAGAGGACACAGAAATAAACTGTTATTGGGTTATGCATGGGTTCACCAGTATTCAACATATCCTTAAAAACTATGCTGCAGCAATAAATTTTAAAAACAAAATACAGATAAAACAAACGGGGGAATGAATGTTTAATTAAATGTTTCATTCCATGAGTGAAACAAATCTATGTATCATGAAGACAGTTATGACTAATCGATTTCTATGCGCCTGAAATCCTATGAATTACAAAAACAGAGTGAGGGACAGAGTTAGTTAGCCTCTAACTTTAGACAGTTTGTCTCCACAGATTTTTCAAAAAGTGAAATTAAGATGCATCCATAGAAATGATTTCAAATTGATCCTTTAATAACATAATTTTTATAGGTTAGAAAAGATTTGCCATCGCAGCTAGTGGCATTTGAACTCTACTCACTGTACTGAAAAACAAACAAAAAGATAGAAAAGATAAAGGACAACAAATAACTCAAGTGCAAAATCACTTTTCAGAAAAATCTTTCCTAATAACAAATTTTATAGAATAGAGATACAGAAATCTTCAAGGGGAATACTAATCAACATCAGAACTGTTTAATTATCATATCATCATAGAAATATGGTAAAATAGCAAAACATAACAGTCAGTATATTTAAAAAAAATGTTTCTCTGATCTCTGCTGTGTCAAAAATATTTTCTGATAAGAAAAATGTTTCTCTTATCCAGTCTTTTAGCTCCACTTTTTCCCTATTATACACTGTCAGACCAAGGCTGAGAGCTTAACAGGTATTTTTCAAACTCCCCTTGTCTATGGATTTCCTCACACTTTTTGCCAGTGGAAAAAAATAGGGTTAGAGGAGCGCTAGTGAACACTACACCAGTAACTCCAGGACTGCCTTCACTCTGTCCAAGGGACGGTGATTCTGTTCACCTCTGCTGCCTCCAGCTTAATCCTCACCTTGCAGACCTCTGGTGTCCCCTAAAACAGTTCTACATTCAAGATGATCCAAATGTGCATTCACTTATGTAGGTAATGAATCTAGCATTAAGAAGTTAACTCTTTAATTTGGCAAGACCATATCCATGTCAATCTTAAAGGAAATCAACCCTAAATATTCATTGGAAGGACTGATGCTAAAGCTTAAACTCCAATACTTTGGCCACCTGATACAAAGAGCTGACTCACTGAAAAAGACTGATGCTGGGAAAGACTGAAGGCAAGAGAAGGGGGTGAAAGAAGATGAGATGGCTGGATAGTATCACTGACTCAATGGATATGAGTGTGCGCAAAAGTGAAGGACAGGGAAGCCTGGTGTGCTGCAATTCATGGCGTCCCAAAGAGCTTGACACAACTGAGAAACCAACAACAATATATCCATGTATGAATAACAGAACAGGGATTTACTGAACTGTACATTAAAATATATAGCTCTAAAGGAATAGATACAGGAGATCAGCCCTGGGATTTCTTTGGAAGGAATGATGCTGAAGCTGAAACTCCAATACTTTGGCCACCTCGTGTGAAGAGTTGACTCACTGGTCAAGACTCTGATGCTGGGAAGGATTGGGAGCAGGAGGAGAAGGGGATGACAGAGGATGAGATGCCTGGATGGCATCACTGATTCGATGGATGTGAGTCTGAGTGAACTCTGGGAGTTGGTGATGGACAGGGAGGCCTGGTGTGCTGCGATTCATGGGGTTGCAAAGAGTTGGACACGACTGAGTGACTGAACTGAACTGAACTGAGCAGCAGGCATGGCAGGGCAATGGAATTTCTGGCAGTATGAGAAACTGTTTCCAGGTAATAAAGCAATGATGCAGACAGTCCCTCTAAAATTTTTTAATATGTGCTTTTTAAAACTTTCCTATTTTTTCCTATTAAAAAAATAATGAAATAGTAAAGTTTTATTAAAGAAATAAGTAAAACAAAACAAGTCAATTTATTTTCTACTAAGCTAAGGACTAAGCCTTTATAAAATAAAGCAGCTATTAAAAAAAATAGCAAACTTTTCCCAACTTTTCAAATTCAGAAAATGTTTTTAACTATATAAATAATTATGCTACAAAAGACAGTAACTGTTATCACAACAAACCTAATGCTAGGACTTTTCTGGTGGTCCAGTGGTTGAGAATCCACCTGCCAATGCAGGGGACATGGTTTTGATGCCTGATCCAGGGAGATTCCACATGCTGTCAGGAAACTAAGCCTGTGTGCCACAACTACGGACGCCTGCATGCTCTAGAGCCCATGCTCTGCAACAAGAGATGCCGCTGCAATGAGAAGCTGGCATGCTGCAACTAGAAAAAGCCTGCACTGCAAGTAGAAAAAGGCTGCATAGCAACAAAGACTCAGCACAGCAAAAAAAAAAGTAAAATAATAATAGTAATTTTAATTAATTAATTTTTTTAAAGTATACTGACTTTCAGGTCAACATGGTGGAGTAGAAAGACCAGCTGGAAACTCCTGTGAGAGCACCAAAATTGCAACTAGCTGTTAAAAACCATCAACAGGAGAACACTGGAACCCACCAAAAAAGATATCCATGTCTAAAGACAAAGAAAAAGCCACAAGGAGATGCCAAGAGGGGCTCAGTCATGAAAAAATCAAACCCTATACCTGTCAGGTGGGTGATCCACAAACTGGCGACAGTAATACCAAGGAAGTTTTCCCACTGTTGTGAAGGTTCAGAACTCCGCATCAGTCTTCCCAACCTGGGATCTGGCAAAGGAACTAGGAATCCCCAGGGAGTCTGACTTTGAAGATCAGCAGGATTTGATTACAGGGCTTGCACAGGACTGGGGGAAACAGACTCCACTCCTAGAGGGCAGAAACAAAACTTGTGTGCACCAAGACCTAGGGGAAAGGAGCAGTGGCTCCACTGGAGGCTGAACCAGAGCTACCTGCTAGTGTTGGAGGGCCTCCTGTTGAGGCAAGGGTCAGCAGGGGCTCACCGTAGGAATGGGGGCACTGGCAGCAGCAGTCCTGGAAATGGACCCTTGGTATAAGTCCTCCTGGAGGTTGCCACTAACCCTACCAGAGAGGTGGCTAGCCTCAGGCTAAAAAATAAACAGGGAAGGAGCACAACTCCACCACCCATCAGCAGACACAAATTAAAGTTTTATTGAGCATGACCCCGCCCACCATTGCAAGATTCAGTTTTCCCCACCAGTGTATCCCATCAGGAAGCTTACACAAGCCTCTTAGCGAACTCCATCAGAGGGCAGACAGAAGAAGCAAGAATAACCACAACTCTACAGCTGCTAGAAGAAAAACCACATTACAAAAAGTTAATCAGCATGAAAAAGCAGAAAGTTATGTCCCAGATTAAGGGACAAGATAAAACACCAGAAAAACAACTAAATGAAGATAGGCAAGGAGGCCTGGAGTGCTGCAGTCCATGGCGTCACAAAGAGTTTGACATGAGTGAGAAACCTAACTGAACCTTCCAGAGAAAGAATTGAGAACAATGGTAAGTGAAGATGGTCCAGGATCTTGGGAAAACAATGGAGAAGATGCAGGAAGTGTTTGCCAAAGACCTGGAAGAATTGGAGAACAAAATAACAGATGAACAATAAACTAGAAGGAACCAACAGCCAAATAACAGGTAGGAAAATGGATAGATGACCTGGAGGGCAGAATGGTCAAAATCACTGCCACAGAACAGACTACAGAAAAAAGAATGAAGAGACCTCTGGGACAACAATAAACACACCAACATTCACATTATAGGTGTCCCAGAAAGAGAAGAGAGAGAGAAAGGACCCAAGCAAATATTTTAAGAAATATTAGCTGCAAATTTTCTTAACATGGGAAAGGAAATCAATTGTCAAGTCCAGGCAGCACACAGAGCCTATGGCAGGATAAACCCAAGGAGGAAAACACACACAGCAATCAGTATGACAAAAATTAAAAACAAAGATAAAATATTAAAAACAACAAGGGTAAAATGACAAATAACATACAAGGGAACTTGCACAAGGTTATAAGCTAGTTTCTCAATAGAAACTGTATAAGCTAGAAGGGAATGTCATGATATATTTAAAGTGATGAAAGAGAAGGACCTACAATCAAGAATACTCTACCCGGCAAGACTCTTATTCAGATTTGATGAAGAAATCAAAAGCTTTCTAGACAAGCAAAAGAATTCAGCACCACCATACCAGCATTACAACCAATGTTAAAGGAACTTTTCTCTAGGCAGGAAACAGAAGGAAAAGACCAACACAAAATAAACCCCAAACAATTAAGAAAATGGTAATAGGATCATGTTATTGTTCAGTCGCCCAGTCATGTCCACTCTTTGCGACCCCATGAACTGCAGCACGTCAGGCCTCCATGGCCCTCACCATCTCCCAGAGTTTCCCCAAGTTCATGTCCACTGCATCAGTGATGCCATCCAACCATCTCACCCTCTGATGCCCTCTTCTCCTTCTGTCCTCAATCTTTTCCAGGGACTTATTTTAAATGAGTCAGCTCTTCACATCAAGTGACCAAAATACTGAAGCTTTAGCTTCAGCATCAGTCCTTCCAATGAGTATTCAGGGTTGATTTCCTTTAAGACTGACTGGTTTGATCTCTTTTTTGTCCAAGGGACTCTCAGGAGTCTTCTCCATCACCACAGCTTGAAGGCAACAGTTCTTTGGTGCTCTCCCTTCTTTAAGGGAGAGCAATTCTGACAACTCTATGTAACCACTGGGAAGACCAGAGCCTTGATCATACGGACCTTTTAGGCAGAGAGATGTCCCGGCTTTTCAACACACTGAGTAGGTTTGTCATAGCAGCATACATATCAAGAATTACCTTAAATGATAAGGGACTGAGTGCACCAATCAAAAGACACAGACTAGGTGGGCAGATGAAAACATGTGCATGCATGAACCTCTATTTAACACATCACTCTACTTAACTCCAAACTGTATGTAATTATTTAGTATTTTTAGGTTAATCATGTTTCCATTACGGCTTGCAACTGTAATTATCTTCTATTTTTGCCTGGCTAAAAACTTGATAAAAGTCTTCTACTATCGTGATTTTTGCTTAATACAACAATTGTATCATGGTTGGTTAACAGAAAATAATAGAATTCTTTATCACTAAAACTATCATTTATTAGAAAAACCTGCGAGCACTTTTTAAAATCCAGACGCATATCAAAATTATTTTGGAATTTTTTTGAAAACTACAAATGCTCACATGTTGCTTTATTTCCTACAAAGTTTCAGATGTGTTTCTAATGAGCAGCCAAGCTTAAAAAGGATTGGACTACATTACAATCTTTCAGTTTTATCTAGTGTGTCTCATTTTTCTCTATTTCACGCTCAGCGCTCCCATTTTGTTTATGCTTTCCAATTTCTCCATCTATCTTTTTTGATGTTCTTTCTCAAGCCGTTACCAATCACAGTAGAAAAGCTTTTGTATACACACACACACACACACACACACACACAGTATGTATAACACTATACATATATATGTTTTAGAAAACTTACAAATTTTTGCCTAAACAACTTGATATTTTGAGTTCACTTGTTTGACTTAGTATGAATAGAATGCTAGACTTCTAATTCATATTCATTCAAAAATTTGATAGTTTATATATTTGGCATCTAGCATTACCATTAAAAGTTTAACTTATTGTCATGCGTGTGTGTGTGTGTGTGTGTGTGTGTGTGTGTGTGTGTGTGTGAGTGAGTGACTCAGTCATGTACAACTCTTTGTGATCCCATGGATTGCAGCCTGCCAGGTTTCTCTGTGCAGTAATTAAAAAATAATTTTGAATGAGGCTTGAAACTTCTAATCCAATTTTGAGATTATAAAGAAAAATATTATGTTGTTTTAAAAAAACAGATTAACATGTGATATAGTATTAACAAAAGTATAGATTTTGTTCAAATCTTACAAAATGTCTCTACATTAGCGTCCCTTATTTCATACCTTATTCAAGACCCCACACTGTGTTTAACTGCAGTGAACAGCTCCAGCTACATGCAACAAATTCTGGTAAATTCTCTTTTTATTTTTATTCTATCACAAATATTTTCTAGTTTTCATTGTTATGGAATCTTAGATATACCCCTCAGTTAAAAGTAGACATTTAATTTCCAAATACATGGGATTTTTAAAAAGTATCTATGATATGAATTTCTCATTTAAATGCTTTCTTCTCTGCAATCACCCTCTATGTTTTTTCAGTCTTCTAATTTTATTGAGGTGTTCAATGGCTAAGTCAAAGATCTCTCTTAGTAAATGTCACACTAGACTTGAAAAAATATGGTTTATTTTAAAATATCTTTTGATATTGACCACTAACATAACTTCACAGTAATAAGAAAACAGAGTCTGTATGATTTCAATACCTTTAGACCATGAAATTTCCGCACCTGGTCTTGTGTCTCTGGATATGTCCCAGTGTCTCCTAATTTATAGTCTATGGGAACTTAATATGATGAGATGGCTGGATGGCATCACCGACTCAATGGACATGGGTTTGGGTGGACTCCAGGAGTTGGTGATGGACAGGGAAGCCTGGTGTGCTGCAGTTCATGGGGTTGCAAAGAGTCGGACATGACTGAGCGACTGAACTGAACTGAACGCAATTACATTCAAAATTCCGAGCAAGTCATTTTATGAATATTGAAGAGTTGATTACACAATTTACATAGATATAGAAAAGGCATATAATAGCCAAGGCAATCTTTCTTAAAAAAATAAATTCTTTATTATTATTTTTTACATATACATTTATCTATTCTCCCCCAGTCTCCCCTACATCCTAGCTATAGCCAAGTCAGTCCTAAGGAAGAAGAACCAAGTCACATAAGTTATAGAAGATATCAAGAAAATGCTAAAGAAATCAATACAGCATAGTACTGACACAGGATATATACAAAAATAGAATATAAAACCCAGAAAATAAATCCATTTGAATGTAACTGTCTGATTTATGATAAAGTTGATACATGGAGTGGGGAAAGATATGATGCTGATTCAGTTATATATTAATATGAACCAAAATGAATTGACCCTTATAAAATATGATTTTTCTAGAAAAGATCTTGAAACTGGTTCATGAAAAAATCATGGACTAAGAATTGGTATCAAAGATCTCTGTGTGAAAAAATAAACAAATAAATCTTGGGGGAAGAAAGTTTCTTTTTAAAAATTTTTATTGGAGTATAGTTCCTTTACAATCTTGTTAGTTTCTGCTGTACAAAAAAGTCAATTAGCTACACATGTGCCACCTCTTTTTTGATTTCCTTTCCATTTAGGACACCACAAAGCACTGAGTAGAGTTCCCTGTGCTATACAGTAGGTTCTCATCAGTGGAAGAAAGCTTCCTAAACAAGATTTTAAAAAATCAACTGAACATAAGAAGAAGAAAAAAAGAATCAGTAAATTGAACTGTGTAAAGATTATGAACTTCTGTTCATACGAAGACACCACTAAGAGAATGAGAAAGTAATTCAAGGAGGGAAAAAGACATTATCAATAAATATGTGAGTGTTCAAAAATAAACATTTTGCTGTTACTGTTGTTCAGTCCCTAAGTCGTGTCTGACCCTCTGACCCCATGGACTGCAGCACGCCAGGCTTCTCTGTCCTCCACTATATCATGCTGCTGCTGCTGCTAGGTCACTTCAATCGTGTTCGACTCTGTGTGTCCCCATAGACGGCAGCTCACCAGGCTTCTCTTTCCCTCGGATTTTCCAGGCAACAGTACTGGAGTGGGGTGCTATTTCCTTCTCCACTATATCATAGAGGTTGCTCAAACTGATGTCCACTGAGTTGCTGATGCTAACTATCTCATCCTCTGAATGTATGAGGATGTTGATATTCTTGCCAGCAATCTTGATTAAAGCTTGTGTTCCATCCACCGTGGCATTTCCATGATCTACTTTGTGTGCATATACGTTAAATAAGCAGGGTGACATTACAGCCTTGTTCATCTCCCAATTTTGAGGCAGTCAGTTGTTCCATGTCCGATTCTAACTGCAGCTTCTTGACCCACATTTAGGTTTCTCAGGAGACAGGCAAGGTGGTCTGGTACTCCCATCTGTTTAAGAATTTTCCATAGTTCATTGTGATCCACACAGTCAAAGGCTTTAATATAGTCAATGAAGAAGAAATATACATTTTTCTTATCTCATGTTGCTATTCTCTAGAACTCTACATTCAGCTGGGTATTATCCTCCCTTTATTTCTTGTTTTTTGCTTCTCTTCTTTCTTCAGGTATCTGTAAGCCTCCTCAGACAACAATTTTGCCTTCATTTATTTCTTTTTCTTGGGGATAGTTTTGGCCACAGCCTCCTATATAATATTAAAAATCTTCAGTCAATAGTCCATCAGGCACTCTGTTATCAGATCTAATCCCTTTAATCTATTCATCACCTATACTGTATAAACATATGGGATTTGATTTAGGTCATACTTAAATGGCAAGAGTAAACATCAACATTTTAGAAATTGTTGAACTAAAATGGACTAGAATGGGTGAATTTAATTCAGATGATCATTATATCTACTACTGTGGGCAAGAGTCACTTAGAAGAAAAAGAGTAGCCCTCATACTCAACCAAAGAGCTCAAAATGCAGCTCCTGGCTGCAACCTCAAAAACAACAGAATGATCTCTGACTCCAAGGCAAACCACTCAATATCACAGTAATCCAACCTATGCCATCAACCACTAATGCCGAAGAGTTGAAGTTGAATGGTTCTATGATGATCTACAAGATCTTCTAGAACTAACACCAAAAAAAGATGTCCTTTTCATCACCAGGGTTCAGGTCAGTTCAGTCGCTCAATCATGCCCGACTCTTTGCGACCCCATGAATCCCAGCACGCCAGGCCTCCCTGTCCATCACCAACTTCCGGAGTTTACTCAAACTCATGTCCATTAAGTCGGTAATGCCATCCAGCCATCTCACCCTCTGTCGTCCCCTTTTCCTCCTGCCCCCAATCCTGCCCAGCATCAGGGTCTTTTCCAATGAGTTAAAGCTTTGCACGAGATGGCCAAAGTACTGGAGTTTCAGATTTAGCATCAGTCCTTCCAATGAACACCCAGGACCAATCTCCCTTAGAATGGGCTGCTTGGATCTCCTTGCAGTCCAAGGGACTCTGAAAAGTCTTCTCTAACACCACAGTTCAAAAGCATCAATTCTTCAGCCCTCAGCTTTCTTCACAATCCAACTCTCACATCCATACATGACTATAGGAAAAATCATAGCCTTGGCTAGATGGACCTTTGTTGGCAAAGTAATGTCTCTGCTTTTTAATATGCTATCTAGGTTGGTCATAATTTTCCTTCCAAGGAGTAAGAGTTTTTTAATTTCATGGCTGCAATCACCATCTGCAGTGATTTTGGAGCCCCCCCCCAAAAAATACATAAATAAAGTTTGACACTGTTTCCACTGTTTCCCCATTTATTTGGCATGAAGTGATTGGACCACGTGCCATGATCTTAGTTTTCTGAATATTGAGCTTTACGCTAACCTTTTCACTCTCCTCTTTCATTTTCATCAAAAGGGTCTTTAGTTCCTCTTCACTTTCTGTCATCAGGCTGGTGTCACCTGCATATCTGAGGTTATTGGTATTTCTCTTGGCAATCTTGATGCCAGCTTCTGCTTCTTCCAGCCCAGGGTTTCTCATGATGTAATCTGCATTTAAGTTAAATGTGCAGGGTCCCAATACATAGCCTTGACGTACTCCTTTTCCTATTTGGAACCAGTCTGTTCCATGTCCAGTTCTAACTGTTGCTTCCTGACCTACATATAGGTTTCTCAAGAGGCAGGTCAGGTGGTTTGTAATTCCCATCTCTTTCAGAACTTTCCACAGTTTATTGTGATCCACACAGTCAAAGGATTTGGCATAGTCAATAAAGCAGAAATAGATGCTTTCTGGAACTCTCTTGCTTTTTCAATCATCCAGTGGGTGTTGGCAATTTGATCTCTGGTTCCTCTGCCTTTTCTAAAACCAGCTTGAACATCTGAAAGTTCACGGCTCATGAATTGCTGAAGCCTGGCTTGGAGAATTTTGAGCATTATTTTACTAGTGAGTTAGATGAGTGCAATCATGTGGTAGTTTGAGCATTCTTTGGCATTGCCTTTCTTTGGGACTGGAATGAAAACAGATCTTTTCCAGTCCTGTGGCCACTGCTATTTTCCAAATTTGCCGGCATATTGAGCGCAGCACTTTCAAGGCATCATCTTTCAGGATTTGAAATAGCTCAACTGGAATTCCATCACCTGTAGTAGCTTTGTTCGTAGTGATGCTTCCTAAAGCCCATTTGACTTCACATTCCAGGATGTCTGGCTCTAAGTGAATGATAACACCATTGTTGATTATCTTGGTCGTGAAGATCTTTTTTGTACAGTTCTTCTGTGCATTCTTGCCACCTCTTAATATCTTCTGCTTCTGTTAGGTCCATACCATTTCTGTCCTTTATCGAGCCCATCTTTGCATGAAATGTTCCCTTGGTGTCTTGAATTTTCTTGAGGAGATCTCTAGTCTTTCCCATTCTGTTCTTTTCCTCTATTTCTTTGCATTTATTGCTGAGGAAGGCTTTCTTATCTCTCCATGCTATCCTTTGGAACTGTGCATTCAAACGGGTATATCTTTCCTTTTCTCCTTGCCTCCTCAGACAGCCATTTTGCTTTTTTGCAGTTTTTTCTTGGGGATGATCTTGATCCCTGTCTCCTGTACAATGTCATGAACCTCCATCCATAGTTCATCAGGCACTCTATCAGATCTAGTCCCTTAAATCTATTTCTCATTTCCACTGTATAATTATAAGCAATTTGATTTAGGTCATACCTGAATGGTCTAGCGGTTTTCCACACTTTCTTCAATTTAAGTCTGAATTTGGCAATAAGGAGTTCATGATCTGAGCCCAGTCAGTTCCCAGTCTTCTTTTTGCTAACTGTATTTGGCTGCAAAGAATATAAGCAATCTGATTTCGGTGTTGACCATCTGGTGATGTCCATGTGTAGAGTCTTCTCTTGTGTTGTTGGAAGGTGTTTGCTATGACCAGTGCATTTTCTTGGCAAAACTCTATTAGCCTTTATCCTGCTTCATTCCGTACTCCAAGGCCAACTTTGCCTGTTACTCCAGGTGTTTCTTGACTTCCTACTTTTGTATTCTAGTCCCCTATAATGAAAAGGACATCTTTTTTGGATGTTAGTTCTAAAAGGTCTTATAGGTCTTCATGGAACCGTTCAACTTCAGCTTCTTCAGCGTTACTGATTGGGGCATAGGCTTGGATTATCGTGATATTGAACAGTTTGCCTCGAAACAAACAGAGGTCATTCTGTCGTTTTTGACATTGCATCAAATTCTGCATTTTAGACTCTTTTGTTGACCATGATAGCTACTCTATTTCTTCTAGGGGATCCCTGCACANGCTTCTTCAGCGTTACTGATTGGGGCATAGGCTTGGATTATCGTGATATTGAACAGTTTGCCTCGAAACAAACAGAGGTCATTCTGTCGTTTTTGACATTGCATCAAATTCTGCATTTTAGACTCTTTTGTTGACCATGATATCTACTCTATTTCTTCTAGGGGATCCCTGCACACAGTAGTAGATATAATGGTCATCTGAGTTTAATTCACCCATTTCAGTCCATTTTAGTTCGCTGATTCCTAGAAGGTCGATGTTCACTCTTGCCATCTCCTGCTTGACCACTTCCAATTTGCCTTGATTCATGGACCTAACATTCCATGTTCCTATGCAATATTGCTCTTTACAGCATCGGACCTTGGTTCAGTCACCAGTCACATCCACAACTGGGTATTGTTTTTGCTTTGGCTCGATCCCTTCATTCTTCCTGGAGTTATTTCTCCACTGATCTCCAGTAGCATACTGGGCACTTACCGACCTGGGGAGTTCCTCTTGCAGTATTGTATCGTTTTGTCTTTTCATACTGTTCATGGGGTTCTCAAGCAAGAATACTGAAGTGGTTTGCCATTCCCTTCTCCAGTGGACCACATTCTGTCAGACCTCTCCACCATGACCCACGCGTCTTGGGTGGCCCCACACAGCATGGCTTAGTTTCATTTAGTTAGACAAGGCTTGGTCCGTGTTATCAGATTGGCTAGTTTTCTGTGATTATGGTTTCAGTGTGTCTGCCCTCTGATGCCCTCTCACAACACCTACTGTCTTACTTGGGTTTCTCTTACCTTGGACGTAGGGTATCTCTTCACGGCTGCTCCAGCAAAGCGCAGCCGCTGCTCCTTACCTTGGAAAAGGAGTATCTCCCATCACAGGGGACTAGAATGCACAAGTTGGAAGTCAAGAGATACCTGGATAAACAGGCAAGTTTGGCCTCGGAGTACAAAATGAAGCAGGGCAAAGGCTAATAGAGTTTTGCCAAGAGAATGCACTAGTCATAAAACACCCTCTTCCAACAACACAAGACATGACTATATACATGGACATCACCAGATGGTCAATACCAAAATCTGACTGATTATATTCTTTGTTGCTGAAGATGTAGAAGCTCTACATAGTCAGCAAAAAGAAGACCGGGAGCTGACTGTGGCTCAGATCATGAACTCCCTATTGCCAATATCAGACTTAAATTGAAGAATGTAGTAGGGAAAACCACTAGACCATTCAGGTATGACCTAAATAAAACCCCTTACAATTTTATACAGTGGACGTGACAAATAAGTTAAAGGGATTAGATCTGGTAGACAAAGTGACTGAAGAACTATGGACGGAGGGCCATGACACTGTATAAGAGACAGTGATTAAGACCATCCCCAAGAAAAAGAAATGCAAAAAGGCAAAATGGTTTTCTTAGGAGGTCTTACAAATAGCTGAGAAAAGAAGAGAAGCAAAAGGCAAAGCAGAAAAGGGAAGATATACTCATCTGTATACGGAGTTCCAAAAACAGCAAAGAGAGATAAGAAAGCCTTCCCAAGTGATCAATGAAAAGAAATAGAGAAAAGCAATACAATGAGAGACTAGAGATCTCTTCAAGAATAGCAGAGATACCAAGGGAATACTTCACGCAAGAATGGGCCCAATAAAGGCCAGAAACAGCAAGGGCTGAACAAAGTTATGTTTTTTCTAGTAGTCAGTCATGTATGGATGTGAGAGTTGAACCATAAACAAAACTGAGCAGCAAAGAATTGATGCTTTTGAACTGTGGTGCTGGAGAAGACTCTTGAGAGTCCCTTGGACTGCAAGGAGATCAAACCAGTCAATCCTAAAGGAAATCAGTATTGAATATTCATTGGAACGACTGATGCTGAAGCTAAACTTCTAATACTTTGGCCACCTGATGCAAAGCACTGACTCATTGGAAAAGGGTACGACAGAGGATGAGATGGTTGGAAGGGATCACCGAGTCAATGGACATAAGGAAGCTCTGGGCATTGGTGATGGACAGGGAAGCCTGGCTGCTGCAGACCATGAGTCACAAAGAGTTGGACATGACTGAGCAACTGAACTGAACTGAACGGCCTAGTGGTTTTCCCTACTTTCTTCAATTTAAGCCTGAATTATGCAATAAAGAGCTCATGATATGAGCCACAGTCAACTCCATGTTTTGTTTTTGCTGACTGTATAGGACTTCTCCAATTTTGGCTGCAAAGAACATAATCAACATGATTTCCGTATTGACCATTTGGTGATGTCCATGTGTAGAGTCATCTCTTGGGTTGCTGAAAAGGGTGTTTGCTATGACCAGTGTGTTCTCGTGACAAAAATCTGTTAATCTTTGTCGTGCTTCATTTTGTACTCCAACACCAAACCTGACAGTTACTCCACGTATCTCTTGACTTCCTACTTTTCCATTTCAATTTCCAATAATGAAAAGGACATTTTTTTCTGATGTTAGTTCTAGAAGATCTTGTAGGTCTTCATAGAAGTGGTCAACTTCAGCTTCTTTCACATCATTGGTTGGGACACACACCTGGATTACTGTGATGTTGAATAAGGCTTGCCTTGGAAACAAACTGAGATTATTCTGTTGTTTTTGAGACTGCATTCAAGTACTGTATTTCCAAGAGCTACTCCATTTCTTCTAATGGATTCTTGCCTATAATAGTAGATATAATGATCATCTGAATTAAATTCATCCATTCCTGTTCACATTCATTCAGTAAGTCCTAAGATGTCAATGTTCAATCTTGCCATCTCCTGGTTAACCATATCTAATTTATCTTAATTCATGGACCTAACATTCCAGATCCCTACGCAATATTTATTGTATTTACTGGACTTTCTTTCAGTACAAGACATATTCAAAGCTGAACGTCATTCCCAGTTTGGCCCAGCCACTTCATTTTTACTGCAGCTATCAGTAATTGACGTTCACTCTTCTGCAGTAGTATATTGGACACCTTCCAATTTGGGTGGCTCATCTTCTGTGCCATATCTTTTTGCCTTTTTATACTGTCCCTGGGGTTCTCCAGGCAAGAATACTGTTCAGTTCAGTTGCTCAGTGGTATCCGACTCTTTGTGACCCCATGAATTGCAGCACGCCATGCCTCCCTGTCCATCACCAACTCCCAAAGCTCACTCAAACTCATGTCCATTGAGTCGGTGATGCCATCCAACCATCTCATCCTCTGTCATCCCCTTCTCCTCCTGTCCCCAATCCTTCCCAACATCAGGGTCTTTTCCAATGAGTCAACTCTTTGCATGAGGTGGCCAAAGTACTGGAGTTTCAGCTTTAGCATCAATCCTTCCAAAGAAAACCCAAGATTGATCTTTAGAATGGACTGGTTGGATCTCCTTGTAGTCCAAGGGACTCTCAAGAGTCTTCTCCAACATCACAGTTCAAAAGCATCAATTCTTTAGCACTCAGCTTTCTTCACAGTCCAACTCTCATATCCATACATGACCAGTGGAAAAACCATAGCCTGACTAGACGGACCTTTGTTGGCAAAGTAATGTCTGTGCTTTTGAATATGCCATCTAGGTTGATCATAACTTTCCTTCCAAGGAGTAAGCGTCTTTTAATTTCATGGCTGCAGTCACCATCTGCAGTGATTTTGGAGCCCCCCAAAATAAAGTCTGACACTGTTTCCACTGTTTCCCCATCTATTTCCCATGAAGTGTTGGGACTGGATGCCATGATCTTAGTTTTCTGAATGTTGAGCTTTAGGCCAACTTTTTCACTCTCCTCTTTCTTTTTCATCAAGAGGCTTTTTAGCTCCTCTTCACTTTCTGCCATAAGGGTGTTGTCATCTGCCTATCTGAGGTTATTGGTATTTCTCCTGGCAATCTTGATTCCAGCTTGTGCTTCTTCTAGCCCAGTGTTTCTCATGTTGTATTCTGCATATAAGTTAAATAAGTAGAGTGACAATATACAGCCTTGACATACTCCTTCTCCTATTTGGAACCAGTGGGTTGCAATCTTCTTCTCCAGTGGACCACGCCCTGTTAGAACTCTTCACTATATCCTGTCCATCTTGGGTAGCCATGCAGTGCATGGCTCATAAATTTATGGAGCTACACAAGCCCCTTTGACACAGCAAGGCTGTGATCCATGAAGGGAAAACAAACATATATACATACATGTAAAAAAAAAAAAAATAACTTATATACAGAATATATAAAGAAATCCTACACATTATGAGAAAAGAATAGAGAACACAATTATTTAAAATGGATGAAATACTTGAGCTGACACTTCACAGATAAAGTCACAAGATAAATATATAAAAAGGACGTTAACTTCATTGATCATTAGGAAGATGGAAAATAAGGCCACACTGTACACATCGGAATCATTAACAATGAAAAACAATCATGGGTGAAGATGTAGAGTCTGGTTTACTGGAGGGTAAATTTATTCAACCACTCTGGAAACTTTTGGCAGTATATAGCAAACTGAACAAAACTCTGCAGTTTATTCCTAGGTAGATAGAAGAAAAGAAAAACGTATACACAGTCACCAACAGATATATACAGGAAATACCATAAAACCAGTATGTGTAATAGGCAAACACAGGGAACGTAAATGTCCATCAACAATAGAATGGATTTCTGTGGTTTGCCAAAAGGAATCTCAGGACTCAGAAACTGTTACATTCAAAGTTACAATTTAACAAAAGGATATATATAGCTCAGAACTGCAAAAACACTGTTGTTGCCTGAAGTTGAAGAGCTTAATAAGTAAGTGCTTCTCAGTTTGTTGTGTTCCTCTGGTTGAATTCCAGAGTACTGAAATGGTTGTTTGTGATTGTTTTGTCCAGTTTTATTACAACAGAATTTATTAACCATCTGTTCTGTCATACCAAAGGGAAAATTCTGATGGTAAAACTCTGAAAAAAGTGAAAATTCTGGTGGTGCAGGTGAGATGAACTTCACCTCCAAGTCCCTTGACACCTGTGACAATTCAAGTATGATGAGAGTTCCAAATGGAAAAGACGGAAGTGAAAGTGAAAGTGAAAGTGAAAGTGAAGTCGTGTCTGACTCTTTGCGACCCCATGGACTGTAACCTACCAGGCTCCTCTGCCCATGAGGTTCTCCAGGCAAGAATACTGGAGTGGGTTGCCATTTCCTTCTCCAGGCGATCTTCCCGACCCAAGGATTGAACCTGGGTCTCCTGCCTTGCAGGCAGACGCTTTAACCTCTGAGCCACCATGGAAGCCCCGGAAAAGATAGAAATGGCACAAAAATATTTTAAACAATAATGGCCAAAACTTCCCAAATTTGATTAAAAAAATATATATATATATACAGAGACACACACACGCGCGCACACCTATGGGAGTGGGTTGCCAGTTTCTTCTCCAGGGGATCTTTCCTATCCAGGGAATATATCTCTTACATCCACCTGCACTGGTGGGTTCTTTACCACTTAGCACCACCTCAGTTCAGTTCAGTCAGTCAGTAATGTCTGACTCTTTGCAACTCCATGGAATGTAGTATACCAGGCTTGTCCATCATCAACTCCTGGAGATTTCTCAAACTCACGTCTACCAAATTGGTGATGCCATCCAACCATCTCATCCTCTGTCATCCCCTCTCCTCCTGCCTTCAATCTATCCCAGCATCAGGGTTTTTTCCAGTGAGTCAGTTCTTCACATCAGGTGGCCAAAGTATTGAAGCTTCAGCTTCAGCATCAGTCCTTCCAGTGAATACTCAGGACTGATTTCCTTAGGACTCACTGGTTTGATCTTCTTGTCATCCAAGGGACTCTCAAGAGTTTTCTCCAACACCACTGTTCAAAAGTATCAATGGATTGCTACATCAAAATTGCTGAAAGAGCAGTTTCAAAAGTGCCACCTGGAAAGCCATATATATATATATATATATATATATATATATATAAATCTACAAACCTCAGAAGCTAAAGAAGCCACAAGTAAATAATCCAAAGAGAGAATTTCCTGGCGGTCCAGCGCTTAGGACTCTGCACTTTCATTACCACAGCCCAGGTTCAACCCCTTGTCAGGGAACCAAGATCCTCCAAGCTGTAAGACATGGCTAAAAAACAAATAAAGAAACAAACAAAACACAGTTCCACACGTACACACATTACAGCAGAAACTGTTGAAGACAAAGAGAAAATCTCTAAAGCAGCATGGAAAAGAAAATGAGTTACTACTTATAGTAGGGACCAACAAACTTATTGTGTAAAGGAACATAAATATAAGATAAATATTTTAGATAAGATGGTCTGTGTTACAACTACTCAACTCTGCCAATGTAGAACAAAAGCTTTCACATTCAGTCGGCCCTGCTGTGGTCCAAGAAAATTTTACATTTGAATTTCATACAGTTTTCATGTGGGACCAAAAACATACTTTTTAGAAATGCAACAACAAAAAAAAAATTTAGTACACAGATCACATAAAAACAGGTAGTGGACCAGAATAAGCCTGTGGACCATAGTTTGCAGACCCTCTAACATCAAGTGAACTACAATACTTATTAACAACTCTCTTCCCATCAGATGTAATAGATGCCAGAAAGCAATATAATGATATATAAAAAGTGCTGAAAAATTATTTAAAAATCTAGAATGCACACTAAATATTTTATATACCAAATTCTAAGACAAAGAGACCCACCAACAGTTACCCTGCATTGATATTTTCATGTCAACTCTTCTTAAAAAATTATATTAACGTGGTAAGCTGGAAATCAGCATTTTTTAAAGCATTCACAAGTTTATAGATATAAAAGCATGCTACAGATTACAACATACAATACACAATAAGACAGAAATAAACGCCAAACAAAGATCACTGCATCTGACTAGCTAAGACATGGTAACTGTCGGCTGTGCAAAGGAAGGTAAAGATTTAATGTCATCATATTAATACACTGGGCTCCCTTGGTGCCTCTGTGGTAAAGAATCCATCTGCCAATGCAAGAGACACAGGAAATGCAGGTTCGATCTCTGGGTCAGACAGATCCCCTGGAGTAGGAAATGGCAACCCACTCCAGTATTTTTGCTTGGAAAATTCTGTTAGGAGAAGCACATTGCCTGAAACCACCCACCCTGGCCAGGCACCATAGTAACCATTTGCATGAACTGTTTTAAGACAGGAGGTCCTAGAAGGAACTTGGAACTAAGAAGCCACCACCAACCACCAGAAGAGTTCAGGCAAGGTCAAAAGGTGACCACGTATTCAACCACCTCCCAGAATCCTTCTGGCTGGCATCTGTCTTAGCTGAGCAATGTGTGTACCACCAGGAAGGACTCTGAGTCAGAATTACTGGCCAAAGACAACCTGGAAACTAATCCCCATCACCATATAACCCAAGACTGCGAGCCATGTGGCAGAGCAGTTCTCCTGAGTTCAATTACCCAACTGTTCTCCGCCCAGACACCCCTTCCCAATAAAAATCTTTCTCTGTCAGCATATGTGTCTTCTCGGACAATTCATTTCCAAGTGTTAGACAAGAGACCTCTTCTGGGGCCTGGAAGGGGTCCCCCTTCCTGCAACAATTCCATGGACAGAGGAGCCTGGTGGGCTACAGTCCACAGGGCTGCAAAGCGTCGGACACGACGGAGGGACTGAGCACACAAATATACATCATGTATTACAAGTACTTTTAGTGAATGGTACTTATTTTAATAATTATATGACACACAAAAGGGTAGTGAGAGGTAACAAATAGGAAGGCTAGGGGACCCCAAGTGGAGGAAACAGACTGCAAGTGGAGGATTTTGTTTGTTTTTTCCTTCTCTATACAAAACAAAATGTTTTCCTTTAACTATGTAGTTGCTTGGAAATCTGCCTTTCTTTAAGATTCATGTCAATTGTTTTATGGCCAGGGATGTTCACTTTGTGCAAATGCCATCTCAAAATGCATGTTGTGGGAGAGAGGACTAATACAACTCTCTGTTTTCAGGTGATTCTTTAACAGATATATAACTCCTTGCTAAAAACTAGCACACTTTCTGCCCTCTTCTGAAGCCTATGTCAGAAGCTTCCTCTATCCCTTTATACTTTAATAAAACTTTATTACACGAAAGCTTCAAGTGATCAAGCCTCATCTCTGACCCTGGATGGAGATCCTCTCCTCTGAAGGTCACAATCTGCAGCGTAGCTCATGGCTTGCAGCAGCAACCTTTCAGTAAGTTCTGGATACTATGATCAAAAACACCATTAGGAAATTGTCAAAATCATATAAAATGAGACTGGAACACCTTATGAAGCAAACAATGTCAATTTGCTTATAGTCAGAACTTTACTTCCTTTTCGAGTGCAGAGCAAATCATGCCTCCAAGTGCCTTACTCTGCCAAAACTGCCTGACAAACAACTCTATCCATCCATCCACCTCACTTCTCAAGAGAAAACACTGGTTATGCAAAGGAAGCATATGGGCTGGACTGTGGAGCTGGCTACATGTCTGTTATATGAACATATATGTTGAGAGTAAGTAAGGAGGAACAGGAAAACCGAATGTGGCAGCAAAGCATTTGAAGAGCATTCTTTGGATTAGCAGATCACCATACAGAGAAAAGATGGAGTGGTAGGAAGAAATATTCACTCCTTGAATTTTTAGCAGGATTCCTGAAATGTGAGTTTACAAAAGAAAATCTGCAAATTGCAAAAAATAAAATTCTTCACGCATAAGAACTAATATTAACCATATCTTTATTGAAATACATCTTCTATTGAAATACACTTTAACACTTTTAAAGAAATTTAATCAGATGACTTTATTTATATTAAAATGAGACTAGACACTCTAAAAGGATACACATTTTGACGAGAGGGTACAATATCAAACAGCAATGTAAGACAAGAGAGAAGTTATTTTTATGTACGCGCTAATAGTACTATTGGAAAGTTAACGCCATTATGTAAGGCCAACTTTGTGGTTTTGCTTCAGTATATTAGGGGTGGAGACCTTTCTGATGATGCCTAATTAACAAATTAAAGCTGTAATCTAGGACGTGGCCACATGAGAGAGGCAACCAATCTCACAGAGAAAATAATAAGTAAATTCTCGGGAATTCCCTGGTGATCCAGTGGTTCAGGGCTTGCCTTCCAGTGCAGGGGATGCAGATTCAATCCTTGTCGCAGAATTAAAATCCCACCCAGATTGTCCCAGATGCGTGGGACAACTAAGCCCACGCATGCACATGTCACAACTAGAGTCCATGTGCTCTGCAGACCCCATGCCGCAACTAGAGATAAGGCCACACACCACAATGAACAGCCTGTGTGCCACAACTAAGACTGGACGTAGCAAAAACAAAACCAAAAAAAAAAAATTTTTTTAAGACATAAATTGTTCTACACTACTTAAATCAGTCCTAATGAATGCTAGGATGCAGTCAGATTATACAAAATATGATTATGTATATACCACTGTGTATCTCCAAGCTCTGATCTCAGGACTTTTTCTCACCCTGGAAACAGAACAGAGTACTTGCTATCTACTAGCTACAGCAGAAGTTGGGGCAGGGGTAAGGAATACATGTGAACCATCATCCTGAAATTATAACAAGGTGGATGACAGAATCAAGATTCTAAGAACTGGAAATGGGATATTAATAAACTCCATCATAAAGGAAGAGAATAACAAACTCCAGCTGTCATGAAACAAACTCTGCATTTGCCTCTTCCTTGTTGAACAACCTAAACTGTAGAAAACTCTGAAAGAGATGGGAATACCAGACTACCTGATCTGCCTCTTGAGAAATCTGTATGCAGGTCAGGAAGCNTCCAGTCCCCTATAATGAAAAGGACATCTTTTTTGGGTGTTAGTTCTAAAAGGTCTTGTAGGTCTTCATAGAAGCACTCAACTTTAGCTCCTTCAGCATTACTGGTTGGGGCACAGACTTGGATTACTGTGATATTTAATGGTTTGCCTTGGAAACGAACAGAGATCATACCAGAATAGAACATAGTAAATCCACACACTATAGTATTATACAGTGATTACATACTGCTTTGGAGCACTGATCAGAATATACTGTTAAGCAAAAAAGGCAAGGCATGTACAGTAGTTTTTAATCTAAGAGATCAAATACCATTAATACCTATGCACACACATACATTTGCTTATAATAAAAATCAAAACACAGGTGGAAGGAAGCATCCAAAGCAGTATCCAAAGGAAAGCAGTTACATACATGAGAAGGAGGGAGAGAAATGGGAGTGACAGATGGAAGTAAGATTTCATATCTTGTTATATATATTTGCTTTTGGAATAAAGAATTATAGATGCTTTGAAAGTGAAAGTGAAAGTCACTCAATTATGTCCTACTCTTTGTGATCCCATGCAGCCCACCAGGCTTCTCTGTCCCTGGAATTCTTCAGGCAAAAATACTGGAGTGGGTAGCCATTCCCTTCTCCAGGGGATCTTCTTGACCCAGGGATCGAACCTGTGTCTCCTGCACTGCAGGCAGATTCTTTACCATCTGAACCTAAAATAAAATTAAATCCAAATGAAATAAATCAACTTCTGTATCAAGGTGTTGCTTAGTTGCTTTAAAATACAGAATTTGAACTCATGTCCTAAGTATCAAAAATATTAAAAAAAAAAAAAAAACTAAGCTGTTTTAAAGTAATCATGTTGGTACTAGAAACACTTTTATTTTCTGAAACTTCAAATGTATCTAGTAGCACACAGTAATGGAGAAGGCAGTGGCACCCCACTCCGGCGCTCTTGCCTGGAGACTCCCATGGACGGAGGGGCCTGGTAGGCTGCGGTCCATGGGGTCGCTGAGAGTTGGTCACGACTCAGTGACTTCACTTTCACTTTTCGCTTTCATGCATTGGAGAAGGAGGTGGCAACCCACTCTGGTGTTCTTGCCTGGAGAATCCCAGGGATGGGGGAGCCTGGTGGGCTGCCATCTATGGGGTCGCACAGGGTCGGACATGACTGAAGCAACTTCGCAGCAGTAGCAGCAGCAGCAGCACACAGTAAATAAGTTACTATGCTATTATCTCTAGGAACTAAGATTTTCATAGTAAGAGAAAAAGATACAAATGTAAAATGAAAGAAGTAAAAATTTGAAATCTTAAATTTGGCTTAAAAATATCAATATAGATTGTGGTATAATTACCTTAAAGGAAAATAGGATTTCCTAATTCTATTCACTGAAAAAGTGTACAAAAAAATGAGCAACCTAACAGGAGTGAACACCTCCTAGAGCACAGATTGTGGTCTTGAAACATCATTTCCCACTAAAAGAAAATTAAAACTTTTGGACAATAAGTTGATTAAAGGTTTTTGGTCAAAAAATGTACATTATCTTGGAACATATTTTGCCAAAAGCAAAGACGCTACAGACAACTATGGTCATACCAAAAGGATTCGGGAGCTAATCTAAAGGGACCCCACTGGGGAAAGACTGAGTAAGAAGAGCAGTATCTGCATGAACTGAAATGTAAGGTCTTTGGTGGATGTTAGAAAACTGAGCTATTATTCTGAAAACTGGTGAATGTGGGAAGAAATGAGAGAGAAGCATGTATTCCCCTTTTCTACATCTCAGGATAACCAAACACTGATTAGCTAAAGTTCTTTTTAAGAATTTTTATAATGAATGAAAAAGGAATGATTAACTTATTATCTTCACATTTTGTAAGCTCAATGAAATAGTAAATCCAGGCAATAACTATTAATGGCCTTAAAGTCATTACATCCCTTCATGAATCACAGCCTTGTCATGGCAATGGGGCTTAGTTATGTCATGCAAGGCCACACAATATGGACGGGTCATAGTGGAGAGTTCTGACAAAATGTGGTCCACTGGAGGAGGGAATGGCAAACCATTCCAGTGTTCTTGCCATGAGAACCCCATGAACAATGTAAGGCAAAAATATATGACACCAGGTGATGAGCCCGCCAGGTCAGACTGTGTCCAATATACTACTGGAGAAGGAAATAACAACCCACTCCAGTACTCTTGCCTAGAAAATTCCATGGATGGAGGAGCCTGGTGGGCTACAGTCCATGGGGTCACGAAGAGTCGGACACGACTGAGTGACTTCATACTACTACTGGGAAAGAGTGGAAGACTATTACAAATAGCTTCAAAAAGAATGAAGTGGTTGGGCCAAGGCAGAAATAATGCTCAGCTGTGATGGTGGCTGGTGGTGAAAGTAAACTCTGATGCTGTAAAGAACAGTACTGCATAGTGTGGGGAAAGAGCAAAGCAGCCAGGATGGTGTGGTCGGGCTCTCACCCCATGCTCCGTAAACAATGACCCTGCACAATTATGGAACATCTGAGATCACTTACAGCGCTGCACATGGGCATCACGAGGCACTTGCTTGGTCACGGGCTACTCTGTGTGGTACACCAGTAAAAACTTCACTTGCAAAAGCCCCGAAGGGTTGTGTGCGGTTATGTTGTGTTCTGTCTAATGCTATGGCTGCTGCACCATCTAGGAGAGAATAAATGCATCTGCAGTTCCCATGGACTCTAGCATTTTCTTCCAGCCTCTTAGCTCGCACCTTGCCTACCTTGGGTTCAGCGAACAATGCAGACAGATGAACAGGATGAGCAAGACCACTGGCACTGTAAGCAGGATCAGCAGCACAGAGAGGAACCGGGAATATTAAGTTAGTCAACAGAGTCTGAAATGCACTACTTGGGTGCAATCTCAAAAATAACCGAATGGTCTCAGTTCATGTCCAAGGCAAACCATTCAACATCATAGTAATCCAAGTCTGTGCTCCAATCAAGGATGCTGAAGAAGTTAAAACTAAATGGTTCTATGAACACCTATAAGACCTTCTAGAACTAACACCAAAGAAGATGTCCTTTTCATCATAAGGGACTGGAATGTAAAAGTAGGAACTCAAAAGATACCCAGAATTACAGGCAAGTTTGGCCTTGGAGTACAAAATGAAGAAGGGAAAAGGCTAACAGATTTTTGTCAAGAGAACACACGAGTCATAACAAACACCTCTTCCAACAACACAAGATACAACCCTACACAAGGACACCACCAAATGATCAATACCAAAATCAGATTGATTATATTCTTTGCAGCCAAAGATGGAGAAGCTCTATACAGTCAGCAAAAACAAGGCCTGGAGCTGACCTTGGCTCAGATCTTAAATTGAAGAAAGTAGGGAAAACCAGTAGGCCATTCAGGTACAACCTAAATCAAATTCCTTATGATTATACATGGAAGTGATGAATAAAGGGATGAGCCCTGGTGACCAGGGTGCATTAAGAACTATGGACAGATTCATAATATTGTACAGGAGTCACTGACCAAAACATCCCAAAGAAAAACAAATGAAAGAAGGCAAAGTGGTTATACTGCAAAGAGGAGGCTTTATAAATAGCTGAAGAAAGAAGAGAAGTAAAAATGCAAGGGAGAAAGGGAAAGATATACCCAATTGAATATAGACTTCCAGACAACTCCAAGGAGAGATAACAAGGACTTCTCACAGAAACATTGTAAAGAATAGAGGGAAATGATAGAATGGGAAAGACTAGATATCTTTTCAAGAAAACTGGAGATATTAAGGGAATAGTTCATGCAAGGGTGGGTATGATGAAGGATAGGAATGGTAAGGAACTAACAGAAGCAGAAGAGGTTAAAAAGAGATGGCAAGAATATACAGAACTATACAAATAAGGTCTTAATGACCCAGATAACCATGAAGGTGTGGTCATTCATCTAGAGCCTGACATCCTGGAGTATGAAGTCAAGTGGGCCTAAGGATGCATTACTACAAACAAGGCTAAGACTAGTAGAGGTATTGGAATTCCAGCTGAACTATTTCAAATACTAAAAGATGATGCTGGTAAGTCTTATGCTTAGTATGTCAGCAAATGTGGAAAACTCACCAGTGGCCACTGGAAAAGGTCAGTTTTCATTCCAACTCCAAAGAAGGGCAATGCCAAAGAATGTACAAACTACCATACAGATGCACTCATTTCAAATGCTAGTTAGCTTATGCTCAAAATCTTCCAAGCTAGGCTTCAGCAATAGATGAACCAAGAATTTTCAGATGTACAAGTTGGGTTTAGAAAAGGCAGAGTAACCAGAAATCAAATTGTTAACATTCATTGGATCACACAGAAAGCAAAGAAATTCCAGAAAATCATCTACTTCTGATTCACTGACTATGCTAAAGTCTTTGTGTGGATCACAATAAACAAAATTCTTAAAGAGATGGAATATCAGACCACATTATGTGTCTCCTGAGAAATCTGTATGTGGGTGAAGAAGCAACAGTTAGAACCTTACATGAACAATGGACTGACTTGAAATAAGGAAAAGAGTACTAGAAGCTCGTTTACTGTCACCCTATTTATTTAACTTGTATGAGGAGTCCATCATGAGAAATGCTGGGCTGGGTGAATCAAGACTGCTGGGAGAAATATCAATAACCTCAGATATGCAGATAATACCACTGTGATGGCAGAAAGTAAAGAGAAAGTGAAGGGCCTCTTGATGAGGGTGAAAGCAGAGAGTAGAAAAACCTGGCCTAAAACTCAAGTGTTCAAAACACCAACATCATAGCATCAAGTCCCATCACTTCATGGCAAATAGATGGGGAAAAAGTAAAAACAGGGATAGCTTTTACCTTAATTTCCTTGGGCTCCAAAATCACTGCACATCATGAAATTAAAAGACCTTTGTTTCTTGGAAGGAAAGTTACAACAAACCTAGTCAGTCGTGCCCGACTCTTTGCGACCCCATGGACAGTAGCCTGCACCAAACTCCTCCGTCCATGGGGTTTTCTAGGCAAGAGTACTGAGTGGGTTGCCATTTCCTTCTCCAGGGAATTTTCCTGACCCAGGGATTGAACCCAGGTCTCCCACATTGTAGACTGACGCTTTACCGTCTGAGCCACCAGAGAAGTAATATCACAACAAACCTAGACAGAGCACTAAAAAGGAGATACATCACTTTGCCTACAACGATCAGTATAGCCACACAAGCTATGGTTTTCTCAGTAGCCATGTATGAATGTAAGTGTTGGACCATAAAGAAGGCTGAGTGCTAAAGAATTGATGACTTTGAATTTTGGTGCTAGAGAAGAATCTTGAGAGTCCCTTGGACTGCAAGGAGATCAAACCAGACACTCCTAAAAGAAATCAACCCTGACTATTCACTGGAAGGACTGATGCTGAAGCTGAAGGTCCAATACATTGAGCAGCCAATGCAAAGAGCCGATTCATTGGAAAAGACCCCTGATGCTGGGAAAGACTGAAGGCAGCAGGAGAAGGGAACAGCAGAGGATGAGTTGGCATCACTGACTCAATGGACATGAGTCTGAGCAAACTCCGGAAGATAATGAAGGGCAGGGAGGCCTGGTGTGCTGCAGTCAATGGGGTTGCTAAGTGTCGGACACGACTGAGCAAATAAACAACAACAAATCATTTGGTAAAAGTGCATAAAGGATTTCACAGGGGAAGAAGCAGACTAATACCTGAAACCTGACCATTCATAACATCACTAAGAGAGTCAAAGATTATTTCTTGCATGACATGATACAATAAGAAATAATACCACTTATAAATTATTCTTTCCAAAATCAAATAAAAGCAACAAAAGCTTAGAAGCAATTCAGGTGATATTTAAAGACCTGTTACACAAAATCTAGGTAAAAAAGAAAAAATGTTTCAAGAACAAGATGGCAGAGGAGTAGGGGCCATGGAGTACATCTCTCTCCATGGATACATCAGGAATACACCTTCGACACAGAATTGCATGCAGCACACCAGCTGAGAGGGGACAGGAGTACCTGACCAGCAGAAAATAATATACAGAACTACGCAAGACTCGGTAGAACGAATGAACTAGAGGGGAGAACAGGACTGTTAGTAAAACTGGACCTGCCTTCGGCGGGTGGAGGAACTGAAGCAGGGATCTGAACGCCACCATGGGGTAACTGTCTGAGTCAGAGGAGAAACATTTAAGGCTGAGAGTGAAAACCTGACCTGTGGCAGCCTAAATGGAACGAGAATCAGGCCTTGCCACAGCCATACATACCCTGGACAGGGACGCAGGTGTCCTGGAAGGCACAGCGGCTGGGGGCTGTTGACTGTGCAGAGATGGATAGAGGGGATGTGAGGGAGGAGACTGTAGTAGGACATGACTGTAGAGGAAAGCTAGGCAGCATGGGAGAAAGGTAATACTGCTGAGTCACGCGCTGGGCATGGAGCCACCACCATAGCCTCTCTCTCTCCCAACGCCAGCACTGGCAGCTGAACAACATAGAGGCTGGCCCGCCAACTGCCTGACAGGGTGAACCACAGAGCAGGACCCCATCCAGAGTGCCCCATTAAGTACCTGACATGTCAATCTACAGGGTAGGACTCCAGCCAGAGGACCCCTCCGTGTGCCTGACATGACAAAAAACAGAGAAGGATCCCCAGCAAAGGAGCCCTCTAATTACCTGAATGGGCAGGGCTGCAGAGAAAGACTAGCCAAAGAGGCCTTCTGATCACCAGCTACCAGAGGTTCGAAAAAACACTCTGAAAGAGCCATAACTCCTGAGGCAGAGGCAGTCCTTTCCAAGCACAGTTGGAGTGGCCAGGGTCCCCGTGACCCAGGCAGCTATGCCACCTTCATGCTCAATCTTCACTGGGCCAAAGCTGCCACATGCAAAACTACTCTGATATCTATACAAGCGAGGTCGCTTCTGTTGTGTCCAACTCTTTGCCACCCTGTGAACTGTGGCCTGCCAGGCTTCTCTGTCAGGGGAGTTCTCCAGGCAAGAATACTGGAGTGTACAGGCCAAAACTGGTTGCCATACCCTTCTAGAGCACTATATTTCCTGATGCCCTAGCCACCAATCCCCCTGAGTACCTGGTGCTGCCAGAACCCCTGCAACCCAAGCACCTGCACCACCTTTACACCTGGTCCTCACTGGGGCAGACCCAAGTCCTCCAGGGCAGCCTCAGGAGCAAACCCCAGTGCAGAGGTGGAAATAAGACCACAGTTGAAACCCAGGTGCACTGTGCCTAAGAAAAAAGACCCCAAACCTTCCCACCAGCTGTACAAGCTACACAGGAATCCACATGATCAACTAGGCAGATTCTGTGTTTGTGTTATAAAGGACATAGAGAGCTCCCACCAAAGAAAACACCAGTTCTGATAGCTGTGGACATTACTGGCAAGAACACATAGGGGCAGGGCCAGATTAGAATCTGAGCTGCCCCCTCAGCAGACCCAGATATCAGCACAGGGCATCCTAGGGAGGTGAGATGGATGTGACTCCCAGCGAGGGAAAGGACTCTTGACGGCAGTGACTCTGGAAATATATTTATTATTATTATGTTTTGACTTGTTCCATAGTTTCTTTTGGATTTTTTCCTCTCTTTTTTCTTTTCCCCCCTCTGTTGTAGTTGTTGATTTTATTGGCATGATGAAATCTAATTAAATGTTTGAGTTTTTGTTGTTGTTAAATTACACTTTTTAGTGTTGTTATAAACTTCTGCCTCTACGTTGGCTTTTGTAGTTCTGTGGAGTTTCCATTTTTCTTTTTACAATTTTAATTTTTAACTTTTTAAAACCTATTATTATTTTTTCTACACTTATTTATTTGCTTTTCCTACTGATCTTTTCCTCTTGTGGTTATTCTTTACTGTATATAAATATTCTTAATTTACCTCTATTTAACTTTGTATGTCTATCCTTTTCTTTCTTTCCTTTTCCCTGAACATATTTGTTAGTTTTGTTTTCATTGCTTTATTCCCACCTTGGCAACTTGCTTTAGTTTTGTTTTCCAGTTTGTGCTTAGTTAGTTTTATTCTTAACTGGCAGATAAAACTTTTGGTTTCCTTTGTTTGCTGGGTCAATTTATTGTACTTTATTTTTGTTGTACTGTTTTAATTTTGCTTTTGAATGTATATGTTTTTATTCCATTATTTTAATTTTTATTTGCCTGATTTTGCAACTGCCATTTATCTGAGGTTCATCTTTGGTTTTTCATCTTTGGGTATTTGTTTTAATCTCACTTAATGCCATAACAAACCACCTGTGGAATCTTCATTCCTGACCAATAATCAAGCCCTGAGTCTTTGGAGTGGAAACACTGATTCCAAGACCCTAGACTACCAGAGAACTAATCCTAAGGAGTATCAAATAGTGAGAACTTAAACAAAGGAAACCACCTGAATACAAGACTTGGCATCACCCAACCACCATACAGGACACCTAATCCAAAAAACAAACAAAAATACAAACCCAATAATCAGCAGACAGGATTACCACCTCACTCAGCCTTGTCCATCAGAGGAAAAACAAGACAAAAGAAAACAAAACAAACAAAAAACTCAGCACAAATCTCACACTACATGAAGCTTACACAATCCAATGGATCAAACTTAGGAGGGCAGAAATCAAAAGGAAGAAAGAATTCAACCTTGAAGTCTGGAAAAAGGAGACCTCAAACACAGTAAGTTTAAAAAAAATAATAATGAGAAGGCAGAGAAATGCTGCACAAATGAAGGAAAAAACCAGAAACACAGAAGTCCAAATAAACGAAGAGGAAATAGGCAAGCTACCTAAAAAAGAATTCAGAATAGTGATAGTAAAGATAATTAAAAATCTTGAAAACAGAATGGAGAAAATACAACAATCAATTAACAAAGACCTAGAAGAATTAAAGAACAAACAACACAATTACTGAAATTAAAAATACACTAGAAGAAATCAATAGCAGAATATCTGAAGCAGAAGAACAGATCAGTGAGCTGGAACATAAAATGGTGGAAATAACTTCTGAAGAGCAGAATAAAGTAAAAAGAATGAAAAGAACTGAGGATCGTCTCAGAGACCTCTGGGACAGTATCAAACACACTAACATTCGAAAAGAGGGGTCCCAGAAGATGAGAAAAGAAAGGGTATGAGAAAATTTTTGAAGGGATTACAGTTGAAAATTTCTCCAACATGGAAAAGGAAATAGTCAATCAAATTCAAGAGGCACAAAGAGTTCCATACAGGATAAACCCAAGGAGAAACACACCAAGACACATACTAGTCAAACTAACAAAGATTAAACACAAAGAAAGAATTTATTAAAAGCAGCAAGGAAAAAGTAACAAGTAACATACAAGGTAAACCTCATATGTTTAACAGCTGATCTTTCAACAGAAACTGTCAGCCAGAAGAGAATGTAAGATATATTTAAAGTACTGAAATTCCCTTTTAAATCTACCATCAAGATTACTCTACCCAGGAAGGATCTCATTCAAAATTCATGGAGAAATCAAAAGCTTTGCGCACAAGCAAAAGCTAAGAGAATTCAGTACCACCAAACCAGCTTTAAAACAAATATTAAAGGGACTTTTATAGTCAAGAAATACAAGAGAAGAAAACAATTTACAAAATCAAACCCAAACAATTAAGAAAATGGCAATAGGAATATCAATAACTACCTTAAATGTAAATGAATTAAATGCTCCAACCAAAAGAATCAGACTGGCTGAATGAATACAAAAACAAGACCCATATATATGCTGTCTACAAGAAACCCACTTCAGACCTAAAGACACATATAGACTGAAAGTGAGAGGATGGAAAAATATATTCCATGCAATTGGAAAGCAAAAGGAAGCTGGAGTAGCAATCCTCATATCAGACAAAATAGACCTTACAATAAAGACTATTACAAGAGATTAGGAACACTACATAATGAACAAGGGATCAATCCAAGAGGAAGACATAACAATTGTTAATATCTATCCAGCCAACATTGGAGCACCTCAACATGTAAGACAAACAGTGAGAGACATAAAAGGAGAAACTGACAGTAACACAGTAATAGTAGGAGATTTTAATACCCCACTCACACCAATGGACAGATCATCAAAACAGAAAAGTAATAAGGAACCACAAGTCTTAAATGATACATTAGACGAGATGGACCTCATTGGTATCTTCAGGACACTCCATCCAAATACAGAATACACATTCTTCTCAAGTGTACATGGAATATTCTCCAGGATAGACCACATCTTGGGTCACAAATCAAACATCAGTAAATTTAAGAAAACTGAAATCATATCAAGCATCTTCTCTGACTACAATGCTAAGAGACTAGATATCAATTACAAGAAAAAAAACTGTAAAAAACACGAGCTCATGGAGATTAAATAATATGTTTCTAAATAACCGACAGGTTAATAAAGAAATCAAAAACTTTCTAGAAATAAATGACAATGAAAACAAGACAACTCAAACCTATAGGATGCAGCAAAAATAGTTCTTAGAAGGAAGTTTACAGCAATACAATCCTACCTAAAGAAATAAGAAAAACATCAAAGAGACAACCTAAGTTCACACCTACAACAACTGGAAAAAGAACAAACCACACCCCCCCAACCCTGCAAAAGTAGCAGAAGGAAACAAATCATAAACATCAGAGCAGAAATAATTGAAAATGAAAGAAACTATAGTAAAGATTAATAAAACTTAAAACTGGTTCTTTGAGAAGGTAAACAAAATTGGCAAACCTTCAGCCAGACTAACCAAGGAAAAAAAAAAGAATAATCAAATCAACAAAATCAGAAATGAAAAAGGAGAGGTTACAACAGACAATGCAGAAATACAGAGGAGTCTAAGAGACCATTATGAACAAACACACGGCAATAAAATGGACAATGTGGAAGAAACGGAAATTATAAACAAAGCAATTACAAGCCCTGAAATTGAAAGTGTGACAAAAAATCTCCCAAAAAAAAAAAGAAGCCCAGGACCAGAATCACAGAATTCTATCATTTAGAAAAGAGCTAATGCCTATCCTTCTAAAACTCTTTAAAAAAAATTGCAGAGGAAGGAACACTTCCAAACTCATTCTATGAGGCCACCATCACCCTGATACCAAAACCAGACAAAGACAACACACAAAAAAGAAAACTACAGGCCAATATCACTGACGAACATAGAAACAAAAATCCTCAAAAGAATTTTAGCAAACAGAATTCAACAACACATCAAAAAGCTTATACACCATGATCAAGTTGGGTTTATTCCAGAGATGCAAGGAATATATACAATATACGCAAATCAATCAATGTGATGCACCACATTTACAAATCAAAGATTAAAACCATAAAATAATCTCAATAGGTGCAGAAAAAGCCTTTGACAAAATTCAGCACCCATTTACGATTAAAACATTTCAAAAAATGGGCACAGAAGAACTTACCTCAACATAGTANGAGATGCAAGGAATATATACAATATACGCAAATCAATCAATGTGATGCACCACATTTACAAATCAAAGATTAAAACCATAAAATAATCTCAATAGGTGCAGAAAAAGCCTTTGACAAAATTCAGCACCCATTTACGATTAAAACATTTCAAAAAATGGGCACAGAAGAACTTACCTCAACATAGTAAAGGCCATACATGATGAGCCTATAGCAAACATTATTCTCAATGGTGAAAAATTGAAAGCATTCCCCCTAAGATCAGGATCAAGACAAGGGTATCAATTTTTACCCCCATTATTCAACAAAGTTTTGGAAGTGCTAGCTACAGAAATAAGAAAAGAAAAAAATTAAAAGGAATCCAGATCGGAAAAGAAGTTCTCACAGTGTTCAGATGACATGATAGTACACCAAAAACATTAAACATACTATCAGAAAATTAGTAGATCTAAACAGTGAATTTAGCAAAGTCATAGGAAACAAAATCAATACAGAGAAATCACCTGCATTTCTATATACTAACAATGATAAATCAGAAAGAGAAAGAATCAATCCCATTCACCACTGTAACAAAAAGAATAAAATATCTAGAGATAAAGTTACCAAAAGTGATAAAAGAATTGTACAAAGGAAATTATAAGACAATGATGAATGAAATCAAAGATGACAAAAGCAGATGGACAGATATACCATGTTCCTGAGTAGAATTTACCAATATTGTGAACATGACTATACTACCAAACACAGTCTACAGATTCAATACAATCCCCATCCAATTACCAATGGCATGTTACATAGAACTAGAACAAAAAATTTCACAATTCATATGGAAATACAAAAGACCCTGAACAGCCAAAGCAGTCTTGAGAAAGAATGGAGCTGGAGGAATCCACATTCCTGACTTCAGATTATACTACAAAGCTACAGTCATCAAGACAGTATGGTACTGGCACCAAAACAGAANTAACCGCCCTCCTCACTGGAAATCAGGTGGTCTCAATTACATAACCAGACTGGGACTACAACACAGCTAAAGGAAGATGGGATCAGAGTCATTTTGTCAGATGTATTCTTGAAGGACTCTGGCAGGCGTGTGCTAAGCCTTTAAACTACGGCAAATTGGCAGACATAGACCAGGAGGAGAAGGAAGCTCCTGGTAAATTCCTAGATAGATTGAGAGAAGCCCTCCACAGATTCACTGAGATTGAGCCCGAAAGTGAAGAGATAAAAGTGATCTTAAAGGATAGATTTCTCACTCAGTTGTCTCCAGATATCTGCCATAAGCTATTAAAATGGGCGTATGGACCAAATCAGTCTTTAGATACTCTGTTACAACTGGCTCAGACGGTCTATTATGGTAGGGAACATGAGGAAAAGAAAGAAAGGCAGGAAAAGACAAAGGAACAGGCGGGAGCCCTCTCAATGGCTATGAAAGCCATTCTTAAACATCCTGAGAAAAATGTCCAGAGGGACCCAGGTGATAAGGAATGGGCTTGCTATTCCTGTGGAAAAGAGGGGCACCTCAAGCGGGATTACTCTCAGGCATCCAAGCTGCTCCGGGTTCCATGTCTGGTCTGCAAAGGACCACATTGGAGGAGAAACTGCCCCCAAAGGTCTCAGGGGTCAGACTCTCAAGACACTCAAGACTGAAGGTGCCCCGGGGGACCCCCACACAGCTCCCATCCTAATTACACCTGAGGAACCCCAGGTATTAATAACTGTGGGGGGCCAATCTATCGATTTCCTTGTGGATCCTGGGGCAACTTACTCCATGCTTACTCCAAGCCCCTGGCCCACTTTCTTCCTGATCCGCTTCCATAATGGGACTGTCTGGAAGAGCCAAAAGGTATTACTTCAGTGTTTCTGCCAGTTGTGACTGGTATTCGGTGCTATTTCACACGAGTTTCTGATTGTGCCAGAGTCTCCCTCACCCCTTTTGGGGAGGGATATACTGAGCAAGGTCCATGCCTCTGTTTTCATGAATATGGAGCCTTCCCTTTCTCTCCTTTTAATTGAATAAAATGTAAATCCTAGAGTATGGGCTGATGGAAAATCTGTGGGTTGAACACAAAATGCTATTTCTGTAGTTGTCCAGCTCAAAGACCCACACTTATTTCCACATAAGAAGCAGTATCCACTGAAACCTGAGGTTAAGGAAGAGTTAAAACCCATCATCGAAAATTTAAAGGAGCAGGGACTATTAGTTTCCTGTAACAGTCCATGCAACACTCCTATTTTGGTATAAAGAAATCAAATGGTAAATGGAGACTAGTCCAAGATTTACAAATAATAAATGAGGCTGTAGTTCCTTTACACCCTGTGGTACCTAATCCTTACACGCTATTGTCTGAAATTCCTGAAGGAGCCAAATATTTCTCAGTAACTGATTTAAAAGATGTCTTCTATTCAGTGCCTTTGGTGGAGGAAAGTCAGTTTCTATTTGCCTTTGAAGACCCTACGCAGCCAGCTTCTCAGTTAACCTGGACAGTTTTGCCCCAGGGATTTCCTGATAGTCCTCACTTATTTAGACAAAGTTTGTCAAGGGATCTACAAAACTTTAAAAGCTCTGAAGCAGAGGTGTTACAATATGTAGATGATATTTTGCTCTGTGCTGAGACAGAGGAAGCTTGTTCACAAGCCTCAGAAGATTTCTTAAACTTTCTGGCAGTCTGCGGTTACAAGGCATCAAGAGAAAAGGCTCAGCTTTGTCAATAATCTGTTAGATATCTGGGCCTAATCATATCAGAAGGGACTAGGGCCATAGGCCTTGAGAGAATTAAACCTATACTAAATCATCCCCTACCTATTTAAGACAATCAAGAGGATTTTGGGGAATCACGGGTTACTGTCGCATTTGGATTCCGGGTTATGGGGAACTTGCCCGGTCTTTATATAAACTTATAGCTGAAACTTAGCAGGCCCAAACCGACAAGCTAGTTTGGTCTCCAGATACTCAAAGGCTTTTGAGGTTCTTCAGACTGTGCTCCTGCAAACTCCCGTTCTTGTTAGGGGAAGCGCACTGATTGAAACCGCCCTCCCTGGTCAGGCCCTTTAGTAACCATTCACATAAGGAATACGGAACCTAATAAGCCACCACCAACCAGAAGAGTTCAGGAAAGGTCAAAAGGAGACACCGCGAGTCCGTCCACTTCCCAGAATCCCTCTCACTAGCATCCATCCTGGCTGAGTGATGCGTGTGCCACCAGGAAAGACTCTGAATTAGAATGACTGGCCAAAGACAACCTGGAAACTAATCTCACCACTATAAAACCGGGGATTGTGAACCACGTGGCAGAGCAGCCCTCCTGGGTTCCCTTGCCCTCCTGCTCTCCATCCGGGTGCCCTTTCTCAGTAAAATCTCTTGCTTTGTCAGCACAAGTGTCTCCTCGGACAATTCATTTCTGAGTGTTAGACAAGAGCCCGGTTTCAGGCCCTGGAAGGGGTCCCCTTTCATGCAACACTCTGAGCTTGCTCACAGGGTCAGAATTCAATTTGTTTGTCATTGAAGGAAAAGGTGTGGCCTTGGGAGTTTTGACACAACCCCGAGGGCCTCACCAGCAATCTATTGATTATCCAAGCAGAGAACTAGATGTAATTTCACGTGGGTGGCCTCACTGCCTAAGAGTAATTGTGCAGCACTTGAATTAGCACTTGAAGCTTTAAAAATAATTAAGGGACGAAACCTTACTGTATTGACTTCTCATGATGTGAGTGGAATCTTAAATTCTAAGGTTAATTCATGTTTGGATGACAGACAGTGGGCTTCTTAAATATCAGCCATTGTTGTTAGAAGGACCAGTAACTAAGCTTAAAGTTTGTGGAAATTTAAACCCTGCCACTTTCCTTCCTGAGAAGGAAAATGAAACACCTGACCACAATTGTTTCCAATTTCTAACTTTATGCAGCTCGGGAAGATCTAATGGATACCCCGTTAGAAAATTCTGACATGGAAATATTTACAGATGGCAGTTCTTTTGTTCGGGATGCAAAGCGTAAAGCAAGTTACGCCGTGGTGACTGCTGGGCATCTAATTGAACTTCTGGATGTCAGAGAGCTGCCTGATCCCGTGAACTGACCAAAGACAAGGAATCAAGCACAAATTGCATCAGAAACCAGTGCACCTTCCTGTATCAATTTCCATTATTCTTCTCTACCCACCAGACACCAGTACCTAGATTGTAAATCTACAGACCAAGGGTTCAAGAGATTGATAGGAGTTAGTCAAGACAATTAGAACAAAGATGATGGTCTTTAAGTGTAACACGAACCTCTATAGCCTGGTTCTCAGAGAACGTAATTATCAATAAATCTACGAGAGAACTCTGTCGAGAGATGGAAGTAATAGAATCTCTGCATTGTATTAAAGAAGGAGGCTTCACAGAAACATCTGCAGAGCTGAAAAAATAAAACAAACAAACCATATTTATCTCCAAAGATATTTTAAAGCAGGACATTCACTTGCTCGTAGCCATCTGGCAACTGTAGTTACACAAATAATCTAAGAATTTAGCTTACAGGTAATTACTGAACAGACAAATTTCAATCCCGTCTTCAATTCTTTTTGTATTTTATAATTGTTTTAATGTCAGCAAAACCTAATAGCTTTTTAATTAGTTATATGGGCCATATATCTGTTACATGCTTTGTTTACTAATTTTACCTTAATACATTTTGTTTAAAAGTTTAACCTAATTAGCTATGCTCATATTTAAAAGAACAAAGACCACAGAATTTTAGATGTTATTTTTTTCTGTACATCATTTTTAAGGTACTTATATTGGTTCTTTAGGAGACTTTTCCCTTGGGAGGAAAAAAGGTCATGTTGATTATTTGTAATCTTTTTTTTTAACTTTTACAATCTGTAATATAATTTTCCTCCTTTAAAATTACCTGAAATCAAGAATGAAAAACAAAATCAGCAACTTGCATTAACATTGCAGGCTGATCTAGTAAATGGAGTTAATGGGAGAAATAACAAGAATAAGATAATGATTATAAAATAGTCAAGGGGTAATCAAACCAGAGACAGGTGGAATCTGAGATACGACCTGGTCTAATCCCCTTTTTCTTTCACTTACAGATGGTTAAACTGAGGTCCCAAGAGGTAAAATTGCAAAGTTCCACAGCTCACTGAAAACAGAGGCAACACTACACATCAGCCTTCTGATACAAAGTTTTGTCAAATTTTAAAATTAACATGTTGTATTTTTACTAAGCATTCAACAAATCTGCCAATTTTAAAAAAAGAAACTATTAAGCTCTAAAGTTCTTTCTTTTATGTCAAAAGCCTGTCAACACAATTAAAGTAATAACTGCAAGTTAGCAATACAAACAAGTTGACTTATATAACAAAAATCCCAGGGCTATAATAAAAACATAGCTCATCCTACTGCATGAAATATGATAAAAAGCTTGAAAAATATCACTGTCTTATAAAAATTAATGTTATTAATGAACAGTAATTATGAAAATAATGAAACACTGGATCTTCAAGGTCTGAATTACTCTAAGGTAATACTTGCTTCTCTTGATCAGGGAAAACTGCTGACAGTGGCCAATGAAATGATTTTTTTAAAAAATCGCACCAGTGAAAACGTCCAAGAAAGGACATAACAGATTTCCTGAGAAAGGTGATTATTAAAAAAAAAAAAATTCTGAAGGAAACCTTTCTTCAATACATTTAAGTGGATTGAACTACTCTCTTTCATAGGAGGCAGTGTTGAACTGGTATGGGATTTGAAAGTGAATTTAAGTGAAAATTTACTTTCTTTTTTATCTTTATGGCAACAAAAATTTACTTTCTAATTAGAGATCACAGAATAAGAAATATGCTTATTAATTCACTGTATTAAATCTTTACAAATCAATCAAATAGAAATGTCTATAGAGATGGCTGGTTCTGGATAAACTTTAATATTTTCTTTCCCAGAAGACTTTGGGTCTTGAGAGAAATTATTATAATCCTATCAATTTGGCTATTAAGTATAGAATTTAAATTAGGAAAAAATCCAAGAGAGTAATTACAATAAGATGGTAGGTAAAGGTTGCTTTGTTTTCCCATTCCTTTCTCAAAATCATATAACTGGACCAAAACAGAATTGAAGTGAATTAAAATATGAAGAGATGTCAACATAATTTTTTCATAAAAAACATAAAAATGACACAAGAATAATGTATAAAATCATACAACTACTAAGAAACATAGCTGAATTAAACATAAACACCTTTCCTTAGTTGTAAAAAGGCATTAAAAGAAGTTTAAAAGAATTGTAAGTTACTTTGTACATATAAGTTCTACAAAAATGTCCTTCTGTGTGTTTATGTGTGGAAGAGTGGGGAAATCCTTACCTTATGCAAGTTAAAAAATTACATATACAAATATAATAGTATCATTTAAAATTTAAATTTTTGCCATGATGGAAACCAATAAGTTACAGTAATCACTAATTTAAAAAAAAAATTGTTCCTAATTGGAAGTAATTAGGCATATGAAAGACCTCAAAGGAAAAAAAAGTAACGAGGCTTACACTTCTGTTTATATCTTTCTTGCCAAACTAATGTACTTATATCATTCCATATCAAAGGAGACATATAATGGATATGCCCAAATTTTTGTTGAAAGTGACCTATAAATTCAATCATATAAATTTTCAGAGCATATGCTGGTATAACATATAATAACGGGCCAATACAATCTAAGGGCATAGTCATTCTCAGAAAGGAATCTCATTTTTAAAGGGTCAGTTGGATTGCTGATTGAAAGACTGTGTCAAATGAATACTGGCCTGTCTATTCTGTTTTTACTGCTCAATACCACTATGCTTACTTTCTGTAACCCCCAAATTCTAACAAAAACAAATACTATCAGTGTTTTTTTTAAGAGCACTATAATTCTTGTTAGCTCATTTGATCCTCACAATGTCCTGTAAAGCAGGTCTCAGAGCCCCAAATTACCGTATCCTCATTTTACATCAAAGAAATTGAGACAAAGAAAAATTAAATGACCTGTTCAGTTTACATCATTATTATGAGTCTTTTGAATTGCAAGCCCAGGGCAATTTTCATTACACTAGACTATGTTAGTCATCCAAGTATGATAATATATAACTTTGGCATGTCAAAAGCAATATAAATATCATAGTGAAAATTTGGTNCGTATCCTCATTTTACATCAAAGAAATTGAGACAAAGAAAAATTAAATGACCTGTTCAGTTTACATCATTATTATGAGTCTTTTGAATTGCAAGCCCAGGGCAATTTTCATTACACTAGACTATGTTAGTCATCCAAGTATGATAATATATAACTTTGGCATGTCAAAAGCAATATAAATATCATAGTGAAAATTTGGTATGTTAACATTTTCTAAACTCCAGCCAATGATGCACTATTTTATCAAAAAAATTAAGTACTTCCTTTTATTTCATGGGGATATATTTTACCCCAATAAAGTTACAACTTCAGCTATTTCCAGCTATTATTACAAAGAAACTAATGAGGTAGGTTAAAATGTAGTTAATTCTACTCATTTGAAGAGATTCTTAGAATTTTCTTAAATCTGCTCTAAGAAACAGTTTTAGAAAAAGAAAATCATCATCAATAAAAGTTCACTTGAATATTCATTCACCCAACTAGTATCAGTTCAGTCGCTCAGATATGTCCGACTCTTTGCAACCCCATGAATCGCAGCACGCCAGGCCTCCCTGTCCATCACCAACTCCCGGNGCCATTGTTGTTAGAAGGACCAGTAACTAAGCTTAAAGTTTGTGGAAATTTAAACCCTGCCACTTTCCTTCCTGAGAAGGAAAATGAAACACCTGACCACAATTGTTCCCAATTTCTAACTTTATGCAGCTCGGGAAGATCTGATGGATACCCCATTAGACAATTCTGACATGGAAATAGTTACAGATGGCAGTTCTTTTGTTCGGGATGGAAAGCGTAAAGCAAGTTACGCCGTGGTGACTGCTGAACAGGTTTTAGAAGCAAAATCAATGGAAAATTCTTACGGGTTTACACCAGAGTTTTCATTTGGGTGCAGAGAGTACTTACCAGATGGCTTCTCATTTATTTGAAGGTAAAAATGTAATGAAAACTTTAAAGAACATTATCAAAAGGTGTGAGGTTTGTCAGAGAAATAACCCAAAGACTGAAAAGCTAGCAAAATCTGGATTACAACGAAGTGGAAAGTATCCTGGAGAGGACTGGGAAATTGATTTTACTCATATGCCAAAAGCTAATGGGTATTCTTGCTTACAAGTTTGGGTGGATACTTTCACCGGATGCATTGAGGCTTTTCCCTGTTTTAGTGAACAGGCTAAGGAGGTTATAAAGATTTTAATACACGAAATTATCCCCAGGCTTGGGCTGACACAGAGCCTTCATAGTGACAGTGGCCCTGCCTTTAAAGCTGCTGTAACTCAGGGGGTGTCTAAGGCTCTGGGAATAGAATATCACTTACACTGTTCTTGGAGACCCCAAACCTCAGGAAAGATTGAAAAAGCTAATGACATTATCAAAAGCTGCTGCTGCTAAGTCGCTTCAGTCGTGTCCAACTCTGTGCGACCCCAGAGACGACAGCCCACCAGGCTCCCCCGTCCCTGGGATTCTCCAGGCAAGAATACTGGAGTGGGTTGCCATTTTCTTCTCCAAAGACATCTGTGCAAATTAACTCAAGAGACGCAGGACAGTTAGATTAAAGTCCTACCCATAGCTTTAATGAGGGCTCGAACTGCCCCCAAAAAGGAGAGACTATCCCCCTTTGAATGTATTTATGGAAGGCCTTTCTTACGCACAGACATTGTTATAGACCCTGAAGCCTTGGGGTTAACTAGTTGTGTAACACAGCTCTCAGCTTTTCAACAGGCATTAACAGAACTCCAGGAGATGACTCCTGATCCCGCCTCTGAGTCAAGCAAGCCTCTATTTGAGCCAGGAAATGAAGTCCTCATAATAACAGTGCGGTCTGGGGGTCCATCCCTTGAGCCCCTCTGGGAAGGCCCTTACCAGGTTATTCTTTCTTCTCCCACAGCTGTCAAAGTGCCAGGAGTTGATTCGTGGGTACGTCACACTTGAGTTAAGAGGTGGCCCTGACCAGAACTAAGTAACTTCATTTTATGTCTTTACTTTCTCTGCTCTGACTTTGTACTTTTCTGATAATCTATGTGAGCCTACTTCTGCTGACTCCAAAAATCCTGAGCCTGCCGTTTGATCCTCAAGACAATGCCTTCATGTCCTGGGCTCACTACTATGCAGCATTTCACAATCAGTCTAACTGCTGGATCTGTGGAGTGCTCCCGTCTTCATCAGTGAAAGGCTTCCTTGGTGGACATCTCCACTTCAAGAAAAATACTTTCTCCAAGTCTGCAAATACCTTCGACAACAATCGCATGTGATGTTAAACTTAAACTTAAACATCTTCTTAAACTGATGACATCTAACAATCCTAAGATGGATTGATGTAACTATGGACATAATATGACTTTTAATTTTGATTTTGACTTGTTTTAATGACTATTTTGCCTTGCATCTGTAACTGTGTAATTAGATTTGTTTCTAGCCGCATGAAGGCTTTTCAGTTACAAATGGTGTCCAGGCTCCTATGAATGCCACAGCCTCCTCCAACTATTACTTGGGGCCTCTGGATCAGAGACCCTCAATATGAGGGTTAGGAAAATACGTTGTCTTAACAATTTAGGGACCATGCCCCTAAACAGCAGGAAGTAGTTATGGAACAAAAACGATGCCCCCTTCCCTTGGCAACATAATTCTCCTAAAAGAAAAGGGGGGAATGAGAGAGTCATTTCCTAGGCAGATTGATAAGAAGTCTAGGGATCTCCAAGGAGAGAGGGGTCTGGAATTCTCAAGGAGGAAGAAAGAACAAACTCTTTTTTCCCCTCCACTTTTCTTAGAATTATATAACAACAATGTATCCTTCTTGAGGACAGTCTCTGGAAAAACACTTCTGGCTAATCCTGTTATCTTAAAATGTTAAATTATGGGAGTAGGTCTAGTGAGGTCTTTACAACCTCCAGACATTCTTTTGATTCACTGTAATAACTAGAGAGTATATAACTCCATTGCTAACACTAGCAAGAGGGTGCTCTTTCTGCCCCCTTTTGATGCCTATGTCAGGAGCTTTCTCTATCTCCTTTATACTTTAATAAAACTTTATTACACAAAAGCTCTGAATGATCAAACCTCGTCTCTGGCCCAGGATTGAATTCTTCTCCTCTGGAGGCCAAGAATCCTGGCATCTTTTTTCGCAACCACCTTTCACTCAGTGAAAAGTGCAAAGAAATAGAGGAAAACAGTACAGTGGGAAAGACTAGAAATCTCTCTCTTATAGAGAAGGAAGTGGCAACCCACTCCAGTACTCTTGCCTGGAGAATCCCATGGAGGGAGGAGCCTGGTAGGAACATTTCATGCAAAGATGGGCACAGTAAAGGACAGAAATGGTATGGACCTAAGAGAAGCAGAAGATATTAAGAAAAGGTGGCAAGAATACCCAGAAGAACTATACAAAAAAAGATATTCACCACCCAGATAATTACGATGGTGTGACCACTCAACTAGAGCCAGACCTCCTGGAATGCAAAGTGAAGTGGGCCTTAGGAAGCATCAGTACGAACAAAGATAGGGGAGGTGATGGAATTCCAGTTAAGCTATTTCAAATCCTAAAAGATGATGCTGTGAAAGTGCTGCACTCAATATGCCAACATATATGGAAAACTCCTCAGTGGCCACAGGACTGGAAAAGCTCAGTTTTCATTCCAATCCCAAAGAAACTCAATGCCAAAGAATGCTCAAACTACTGCACAATTGCACTCATCTCACATGCTAGTAAAGTAATGATCAAAATTCTCTAAGCCAGGCTTCAATAATACATGAACCGTGAACTTCCAGATGTTCAAGCTGGTTTTAGAAAAGGCAGAGGAATCAGAAATCAAAATGCCAACATCTGTTGGATCATCAAAAAAGCAGGAGAGTTCCAGAAAAAAACATCTATTTCTGCTTTATGGACCATGCCTTTGACTGTGTGGATCACAACAAACTGTGGAATATTCTGAAAGAGATGAGTATACCTAACCACCTGACCTGCCTTTTGAGATATCTATATGCAGGTCAGGAAACAACAGTTAGAACTGGACATGGAACAACAGACTGGTTCCAAATAGGAAAAGGAGTACGTCAAGGCTGTATATTGTCACTCTGCTTATTTAACTTATATGCAAAATACATCATGAGAAACGCTGGGCTGGATGAAGCACAAGCTGGAATCAAGTTTGCCGGGAAGAATATCAATAACCTCAGATATGCAGATGACACCAGCCTTATGGCAGAAAGTGAAGAAGAACTAAAGAGCCTCTTGATGAAAGTGAAAGAGGAGAGTGAAAAAGTTAGCTTAAAGCTCAACATTCAGAAAGCTAAGATCATGGCTTCTGATTGCATCATTTCGTGGCAAAAAGATAGGGAAACAGTGGAGACAGTGGCAGAATTTTTGTTTTTTGCCCCAAGATCACTGCAGATGGTGACTGCAGCCATAAAATTAAAAGAGACGTACTCTTGGAAGAAAAGTATAACCAACCTAGACAGCATGCTAAAAAGCAAAGACGTTACTTTTCCAACAAAGGCCCATCTGGTCAAAGTTATGATTTTTCCAGTAGTCATGTATGGATGTGACAGTTGGACTGTGAAGAAGGTTGAGCGCTGAAGAATTGATGCTTTTGAACTGTGGTGTTGGAGGAGACTCTTGCGAGTCCCTTGGACTGCAAGGAGATGCAACTAGTCCATCCTAAAGGAAATCATTCCTATATTTTCATTGGAAGGAATGATGCTGAAGCTGAAGCTCCAGTACTTTGGCCACCTGATGCAAAGAGCTAACTCATTTGAAAAGACCCTGATGCTGGGGAAGATTGAGGGCAGGAGGAGAAGCGGACGACAGAGGATGAGATGGTTGGATGGCATCACCAACACAATGAGTTTGAGTAAACTCCAGAAGTTGGTGATGGACATGGAGGACTGGCATGCTGCAGTCCATGAGGTTGCAAAGAGTCGGATACGACTGAGCCACTGAACTGGAACTGGAAGAAATTATAAATAGAATCACACACACTGCAAAGAAACTTAAAGTTATCAAGAGGGAAAGGTGGAAGGGAGGGGTAAACTGAGAGATTGGGATTGAAATATACAAACTAACCTGTCTAAATAGATAGCTAGTAAGAACCTAGTGTGTGGAGAAGGAAATGGCAACCCATTCCAGTATTCTTGCCTGGAAAATCCCATGGACAGAAGAACCTGGTAGGCTACAGTCCATGGGGTCACAAAGAGTTGGACGTGACTGAGCGACTTTACTAAGAACCTACTATATATAGCACAGGAACTCCACTCAATATTCTGCAATAATCTACATTGGAATAGAATCTTAAAAAGAGTCAAACTATGTTTATGTATGATTGATTCACTCTGCTGTATAGAAGTTAAATAACATTGGAAATCAACTGTATTTCCATATAAATTAATTTAAAAAGAGTAAGTGTAAAGCAATAATATAAAGCAAAAGATAACATGGTCCAAATAGGAGTATTTTCTTTTCAGGATCTCAACATTTTGCATATTAAGCTATATAATTTATTTAATGATAGATTATATTAGGCAGATATTTATTTTGCAAACTCTAGTTACAGCTAAAAATTAATAATGAGCATTGGATTAAAAAAATGATTCAGTTCAGTCTCTCAGTTGTGTCCGACTGTTTGCGACCCCATGGACTGCAGCATGCCAGGCCTCCCTGTCCATCACCAACTCCTGGAGTTTACTCAAACTCATGTCCATTGAGTCGGTGATGCCATCCAGCCATCTCATCATCTGTCGTCCCCTTCTCCTCCCGCCTTCAATCTTTCCCAGCATCAGGGTCTTTTCAAATGAGTCAGTTCTTCTCATCAGGTGGCCAAAATATTAGAGATTCAGCTTCGGCATCAGTCCTTCCAATGAACATTAAGGACTGATTTTCTTTAGGATGAATTAGTTGGATCTCCTTGCAGTCCAAGGGACTCACAAGAGTCTTCTTCAACATCACAGTTCAAAAGCATAAATTCTTCAGTGCTCAACCTTCTTTTTCTTTTTTTTATTTATGTTTTTTTTTTCTTTCATTTTTTTTTCAACTTTCTTTATAGTCCAGCTCTCACACTCATACATGACTACTGGAAAAACCATAGCTTTGACTAGACAGACCTTTGTTGGCAAAGTAATATCTCTGCTTTTTAATATGCTGTCTAAGTGATACATAAATACTAAAAATATATTAAAATCACAAAAAATAATAAGAAAAAACAGTGAAAATATATATGTATAAGAGAAAATATATGTATAGGAGAAAAAAACACAAACAGCAAGGCAGTAAATTTAAATTTAGTCATATTTATAAAACTGCTATTAAAATGTATAGAAATCCAATCAGTGTGCAGCATGGTGTTGATGTTGTTCAGTGGCTAAGTCTCATCTGACTCTGCAACCCCATGGACTGCAGCACGTCAGGCTTCCCTGTCCTTCACTATCTCCTGGAGTTTGTTCAAACTCATGTCCATTGAGTCAGTGATGCCATCTCATCCTCCATCGTCCCCTTCTCCTTCTGTCAGTGAGCTGGCTCTTCGCATGACGTGACCAAAGTATTGAAGCTTCAGCTTCAGCACCAATCCTCCCAGGGAATATTCCGGGTTGATTTCCTTTAGGATTAACCAGTTTGATTTCCTTCCTGTTCAAGGGACCCTCAAAAGTCTTCTCCAACACCACAGTTTGAAAGCAGCAATTCTTTGGCACTCGGCTTTCTTTATATTTCAACTCTCATATCCATACGTGACTACTGGAAAAACCTTAGCTTTAACTACACGTAGCTTTGTCAGCAAAGTGATGCCTTTGCTTTCTAATACCCACTCTAGGTTTGTCATAGCTTTTCTTTCAAGAAACAAACGCCTTTTGATTTCATGGCTGCTCACAATCCACACTGGTTTTGGTGCCCAAGAAAATAATATAGAGCATGGTGACTATGCTGCTGCTGCTAAGTCGCCTCAGTCGTGTCTGACCCTGCGCGACCCCATAGACGGCGGCCCACCAGGCTCCCCCATCCCTGGGATTCTCCAGGCAAGAACACTGGAGTGGGTTGCCATTTCCTTCTCCAATGCATGAAAGTGGAAAGTGAAAAGTGAAAGTGAAGTCACTGAGTCGTATCCACCTCTCAGCGACCCCACGGACTGCAGGCTACCAGGCTCCTCTGTCCATGGGAGTTTCCAGGCAAGAGTACTGGAGTGGGGTGCCATTGCCTTCCCCAGTGGTGACTATAGTTAAATAATTTTGCATATTGGAAAGTTGCTAAGAGAAATTTTTAAAAATTCACATCACAAGAAAAAAAATGCGTAACTTTGGATAGTGATGGATATCAACATTGATGGATATTAACATTAGACATTGTAATGATCGTTTAAAATATATTTATGTTGTACAGCAGATGTTAATATAATGCTGTACGTCAAGTAGATCTCAACTAATCACTGAATTTTAAAGGTCATGCTTTACGTTATCTAAGTTATGCCTCACCACTATTACTAATTTAAGCATCAAAGCCTAATGAAAATAATAATGACGCTGTGTTGTTAGGCTCAAATATATCTATAAAACAAATTAATATGCATAAATATGTACCATGAATACTCATTCCATTATGTGTCATGCTAAGTCATCAGTCTAAAGGTATACATGTTGCAGCATGCTATAACACCTTTTTTTAACGACCAAAAGTGAGGACTGTGGCAGAGTCCTCTTTATGCTTTACGCTCTTCAAATAGGTCTGTTTTATTGATATACAGTGAACATCATTCCCCAACCTTCTCAGAGCTACGTTGGACCAGGTGGTTAGTTTCTACGGTGACATATGGGTAGAAGTGATGTGTTTATAGAGGCTCTGAATAGTGTATTTGTTCCTTACGTTCTGTCCGTCTGGCATCTCAGGTTTCTGCATGCTGAAGATCCAGTAGGAAACTACAAAGAAGTAGGGACAGTGGGACCCCTAGATGAAGACAATCAGGCTTTCTTCATTACTGACTGCAAACGTGTGCTGCAATATGATAGTAAAATGTTTATTTATTTTGTTACACTGATATATTCGAGCTATTATCCCAGAGTGTAGATTTGTTTTCAGGTGATGAGATATTGACTTCAACAGAGAAACATTCAATTCACAATCCTAACTATAGATTTAAGGATTAGATCACGTTTAATCACATGGGTGATGGGTGACAGACATTTCATTTGTTCCATCCTGTAAGTAAAACTTAGTTGAAACAAATCATCAGTGCAATTCTCATTTGTAAATAAACATGACACTAAATGACATGGATACATTATCAATCCTAAAAAAGAGTACATAAGTCCAATTTATGAGGAACACGCTGTAATAAAGAGAAGCCAATTTAAAATACAAAAAAGAAACACAATTTTAGAAACACGAATAGTGTTTCAAATTGTCAAAGAATCTCTAAACAGAAAGAAAAAAAATGTGCTTATGAGCAGAAGTGGATATTAGCCTTGTAACCTCATTCCTGATAATTTTACCTACATACCTGCCTGGAAGAGCTGAAATAGAAAAAGCATTTTGACAGGGGAAGGTTTTTTTATTTTTTCCTGTCTTAAATAATAGAGTTTAAATTTTTTAAAATTATTAATTGGAGGATAATTGCTTTACAGTGTTGCATTGGTTCTGCCATTAAACAAAGTAAATCAGTCACAGATGTACATACATCTCCTCTGTCTTTAACCTCCCTCCCACACCCCACCCCGTCGCCCCCAGGTTTTCACAGAGCTTCAGGCTGAGCTCCCTGTTTTATGTATTTAGAAACTTCCCACTGGCTATCCTCTTTACATGTGGTGGTGTATGTCTTAGTGTCAATCTTTCAGCTTGTCCCACCCTCTCCTTCCCTCGCTGTGTCCACAAGTCTGTTCTCTATGTCTGCGTCTATAGTCCTGCCTTGCAAATAGGTTTTTCAGTATCATTTTTCTCGAATATATATATATGTGTGTGTGTGTATGTGTGTGTTTTAATATAGGATATCTGTCTTTCTCTTTCTGACTTACTTCACTCTGCATAACAGGTTCTAGGCTATTCTTAAGGTGCCTTTCATTTTGAATCTGCTAGATACCTATGTTGATGACCAACTAGATATCCTAACATGAATAAAACTACCCAGATGTTTGTCAGCATATACAACATGCTTTAATTTCCACAAAAGTTCATCTAGGAACAGTGTTCCACTTCTCAAAAGGGATCTGACCCTCCTCGCAGTGTATTGGAAAGAACAACCAGGTCACGTTTGTGTATTAGTAAGTGACACACTTTTCTAAAGATGTGAAAGATGAGATCTGAATGAATTATGGGAATAAAATTAAGGAAGGCAAACACAGCAATTACTAGTGGTCTGAAATGCAATAAACTGAAAGTTTTCATTTTTTTTCCAGAAAGTACTACTGATACTAGATAATTAAGTGTCATTTTTCCACCTCCACAGAGGGGAACATTTGTGCCAAGAAGGAGCTTCAGAGGACAAATCATCTACAGAAAAAGTAGTCTTAAAACATAAACCCAGATGATCACCAAACAGAAGCAGTCTTCTGGAAATTAAATTGATACTCAAGAGAAAATGTCCCTCAGGGTGGGCATGACTACTTCCTACATAAAAGCAGCTGATCTTTGAAGAATACTCCAGAATGACAGTCAGTGACTTCCTGATTCAAAAGAATTGTAAAAATTTACAGGGTCAAAACATCTATATTGTCATGGATAACTTCATGTAAATCCATGAAGGTAAGTTAAATGGTTTTATTTAAAAGTAGTTCTGAACTTGAGGTTTAAGATAAAAAGGGTAAAACAGGAAAATATGAAATTCTGAGATCTTTATCTGAAAATTAGTTAACAACTTAAATTAAGCAATGTATTTCTTAACTTTTTTAAATAATAAAATTAGAAATAAGTGATATAGCAATAATAATATTTATAATAAAACTTTCACTTGAGGTAACTTTGAAATTCTAGTGGAAATAGAGAAATAGGAGAGAACATTTGTTGACTCAATTTTTTTTTTTTATCAAAGTATTAATGCAAAAACAATAGTTTGTGGAGCTGGAAGATGGGAACAGACATAGTAGATTTAATGAAATATGAAAACACAGAGAACAAACATTAATAAGGTGTTATGAAAATTGTCACACAGTGTTGACTGCCTGATATCTGATTACATGAACTTGAAGTGAAGCAAGATAACAGGCCTCTGTGTGTGTATGTGTGTGTTAGTCCCACTCATATGCTTTGCCATTTGCATTCCTAAAATAATCAATCATAGGGTTTCAATAAAGTTACATTTATTAGATACAATTACAAAGGTATTATATAGGAAGCATTTTATTTGGTTGTAAGAGAAGCAGATGACAATGGATCAGAGAATTCTATACGTTAAGAACAGACTATATTAAAATATATATCATGAGAGTGAAAATCACTCAGTCATGTCTGACTCTTTGTGACCACATGGACAGTCCATAGAATTCTCCAGGCCCAAATACTAGAGTGGGTAGCCTATCCCTTCTCTAGTGGATCTTGCCAACCCAGGAATTAAACCAGGGTCTCCTGCACTGCAGGTGGATTCTTTACCAACTGAGCTATCAGGGAACTCCGATATCATGAAGAATGGGTCATATTTATGGACTGAGTTAAAGGTTAATTGGTATTTGTAATGCAGTGTACAATGGGTATTAATAGGGAACGTTATTGACCCCATGATGTAACATACTTTCCATATGTAGTATAACTGATGGGTGAGATACATAGTAGAGAACAATTCTATTACATGTTCCCCCAGGAACAAGGAATGAGTTTAAGAAAGTCAGTCCTCATTGGAGTAGAAATAGGAGGGCTTAAAATGTTTTGAATAAGAATTAAGCAAAAGTTTGAAGTGAAAAGCTTTGAATTGAAAGGAAATGGAATAAGTCAATAGGTACAGAAAAAGAAATTGATGAACCCAAAGAAAACCAATAGCAAGCCTGTGTCATATACAATTTCAGTTTTAAAAGGAGTGAAATAATTTAATACTATTCCTGTACAATCAGCTCTAAATAAAAATGCATACATCTTATTGTCTCTGGTATCATTGCTGCTGCTGCTCAATCACTTCCATCACGTCTGACTCTTTGTGATCCCATGGACCATAGCCCACCAAGCTCCTTGTCCATGGAATTTTCTAGGGAAGAATACGGGAGTGGGTTGCCATCCCCTCCTCCAAGGGATCTTCCTTGCCCACGGATCAAACCTACATCTCCCGTATCTCCTGCATTTCAGGCAAATTCTTTTACTTCCTAGATACCAGGGAAGCCTTCTGGTATCACTACAACCAAGTGTAAGAAAATGAGGATTTTATATTTCTAACTGACTTTAACTGCACATCAGTTCATTGCTGATGTTTCAAATCTCATTTCTTAGAAACTGAGCAAGGCAAAGGCAGCAATACTTGCATGGATTATGTAAATAAGTTCATGCATCTAATTCACTTACCAGAAGGGAAACGTTGCTCAAAAGCATTAATCAATTTGACCATATTGAATTTACCATATCTACAGATGGAGTACAAATTAAGAACAGAAAAATCAAACATCACTACAATGATGGAATTTATCCTCTTGGGGTTTTCTGGTATTCCCAATTTCCAATGGATTTTGGGGGGGATATTTTTAGTCCTCTCTCTGACCATCCTGATGTGCAATGGTGTCATTGTCCTGATAACAAGAATTGACCCTACTCTCCAGACCCCCATATACTTTTTCCTCAACCACTTTTCCATTTTAGAAATCTGTTCTGTAACTGTCACTATCCCAAGAACGCTCACGGACCTACTGAGCCAGAAAGGGCACATTTGTTTCATTGCCTGTGCTGCACAAACATGTTTGGTCCTTCTGTTTGGAGGTTTAGAGTGTCTCCTCCTGGCCGTGATGGCCTATGACCGTGATGTGGCCATTTGTAACCCTCTTCACTGTGGTCTGATCAGGAGCCCCCAGGTCTGTGTCCAGCTGGTCACTGCCACCTGGGTCAGTGGAGTTCCTGTTGTAATGGAGCAAATATGGCAGGTTTCCTCTCTGCCCTTTTGTGGGTCTACCACAATTAATTTTTCTCTGACCTCCCTCCAGTATTCAAGCTTGCTTGTGGGGACACATCTGTGAACGAGATAGCAGTCTATGCAGTTGCAGTGGTATTCATCATGGTTCCATTTCTGTTGATTGGTGTCTCCTATGGCAAAATCATCTCCAACATTCTGAAACCGTGATCCACCAGAGGGAGGGCTAAAGCCTTCTCCACTTGCTCGTCTCCCCTCACAGTGGTGGTCTTATTCTACGGCACGGCCTCTACCACCCATTTACAGCCCAAACCAAATCAATGTGAAGAAACTGAGAAGCTGATTTCTCTTTTCTTCACAGTTTGGATCCCAACGTTGAATCCCATTATATTTACTCCGAGGAACAACTATATCACCGTAGCACTGAGAAAACTACTAAGTAAATTATCAACTTGACTTACAGAACTTACAGAAGCAATTATTTGTTTCTATGTTTCTCATGTAAATACATCAGAAAATATCATCTAGTTTATTTCTATGTTCCTATAAAATGATAGCTAATATCATCACTGCCATCCCAGATTATGTGAAAGGACCTTAGTTTCAAAGAGTTAAGAGTTTCTGGGTTATCAAAGCACACATTATCTCCATGGCAATGATCTATTTTGAATACCTATCTTTCCTCTCACTAGGATAGAGTGAGTCAAGAGATTTCCTGATCAATAAAATGATAGTTAACTGCTATATAACTAATGATCATGGTCATGCCCCGTAAGAAATTTGCTTGAAACTTCCCATTCCTTCAGGCATAATCACTGTCCTTTTCTGTACTTACGACTGGATTTAGATGCTGAGAAAACAACAACCTCATCCAAGTTGGTGGGAGTAGGGGAATTTGAGTGCTTTCTTGCAGCTTTTCCTTCTTTCTCTGTTTTGCAACTGTCCATATCCCTTTCAGAGTACAAACCCTGAAAGGATCCTTTGTTACTTCAATGCTGACTGTTTTCTAGTGACGTCATTTCCTCCGTCTCGTAGCTTCATGTTTCGCTTTTGTAGTGTCTTCTTAGTATAAGGACTATTAGGAATTTAAGCTATAAACTGCATTGGGTTGAATGTTGATCCTCTAAATATATGTCAGGTTACAACCTGCAAACCTGAACTTATTAGGAAGATAGAAGCCTTTGCAGATTTAATTCAGTTAAGGACTTTGAAATAAGATTATTTTAATTTAAGGGAAGGGCACTACATCCTATGATCAGTGTTCTTAGTTCTTATAAGGGGCGGGGGAGAGATTAAGTTAAAAATGGAGACACAGCGATACACAGAAGAGTATAATGTGAAGACGGAGGAAGCAACCGGGAGTGACACGTGCCCCAGCCATGAAGCAAAGGAGGTCAGGGAGCACCGGAAGCTGGAAGAGGCAAGGACCGTCCCTTTAGAGGCTGTGGAGGAAAGCCCTGCCAGCACTGTGATTTGGGACGCTGGCTTTTAAAGATGTGAGAGAGCCAACTTTTGTTCTTTAAACCACTCAATTTGTGATAATTTGTTACAGTAGATCTAGAAAGTAATACACTGTGTATGCAGTCATTTATTAAAGTGTTTTTATTCTAATCCTCTGGAATAAATTCTGTATCTTTTGGGAACAGTGATTTTAAAAATATGTAGATTTCTTTTTTTACTTTAAAAACTATATCAATGAAGACTCATAAAAATATTTGCCCGGGAAGGATAGTTAATTGTGTTTGTTCAAGAATGTTTGTTAAAAGGTTTTTAATACCGCAAAAGAGAACACTAGCAAAGCAAAGGGAAGCTGTTCTCATTTGGAGCATAGTAGACATGGGCGCCCGTTGCCCATGTGATGCTGCGCAGTCTCTCAAGACAGTGTTCTAGAGCACTCCAGTGAGGAAATCCCAAGCTTTTCAGGCATGTAAGCGAGCACATAAATACATGTATAAAACATGGCTCTATTTTTGCAAAACAAAGGGAGATAGCATCCATATATTCATATGACATTTCACATGTGCATCTTTCTAGTTGGTGTGTATACATGTCAGCAATATCTGGATGTGTATTAGAAGAGAGAAAGGACTGCTTTACAGTGACAGGAGTTCAGATAATATCTGGCTTACTTATTTATACTATTTTTTTGGAATATGGGTTTATTAAAAAGAGTGTAATATACATATCACCAAAATAATAAGTTTTATTCAGAACATAAAAACTACGTATGGAAGAAAATTACTGCATTTCTTCTTTTCTTATTGCCTTCCAGTATTTTACAGAACATTTAGTAGCTAACAGAATAATTTCAATATCAGCCAAATAATCTTTGATACTTTAAAGAAATAACACATTTTTTAATGAACTAAACAGAATCAGAATATATAATATTTGATCATTTATTTTAAAAAAGGACTAAAATAGCTTTAATTATAGTTACAAATTGAGATAAATTTAAGATTATGAAATGGATATATATGTACATAGGCACTATTGCATATGTATAATATACGTTATATTTCATATAAACATATATTTCAATATTCATTGGAAGGATTGATGCTGAAGCCGAAGGTCCAATACTTTGGCCACCTGATGTAAACAGCTGACTCGTTAGAAAAGACCCTGATGCTGGGAAAAATTGAAGGTAGAAGGAGGAGAGGGCATCAGGAGGAGGGGGGGTTCAGGATGGGGAACACGTGTACACCTGTGGCGGATTCATGTTGATGTATGGCAAAACCAATACAATACTGTAAAGTAATTAACCTCCAATTAAAATGAATAAATTTATATTAAAAAAAGAAGATGAGATGGCTGTATGATGTCACGGATTTAGTGGACATAAACTTAGGCAAACTCCAGAAGATGGTGAGAGGCAGGGTGGCCTGGAGTGCTGCGNCTGTGGCGGATTCATGTTGATGTATGGCAAAACCAATACAATACTGTAAAGTAATTAACCTCCAATTAAAATGAATAAATTTATATTAAAAAAAGAAGATGAGATGGCTGTATGATGTCACGGATTTAGTGGACATAAACTTAGGCAAACTCCAGAAGATGGTGAGAGGCAGGGTGGCCTGGAGTGCTGCGGTCCATAGGGTGCCGGAAGCCAGCGTGGGAATCCCACCCGTGAAATGGTCATGTGGCAGAAATCCGATGGGCAAGGCGATTCAGATTTCAGAGATTCCCCCTGAGTTTCCCTGAGNCACCCTTAGAGATTCAAGTGGACGCCGGTGGCCCACGTAGATGGTGCAAACCTCTTGTCTCGAGGTTTTATTGGCTTTCCACGTAAACCAAGTTATTCAGCCTCTTTTCTCCACTTAATTTTCCTACTACACTATTTCTTCCTAATCTAATCTTCTATTAATAAATGAATACTTCTAAGACGCGACTCCGTCCACGCTTCGAATCACCCTGGATCCACCGGGGCTGGACCCCGGCAATAGGGATGTGAAGAGTTGGACACGGCTGGAAGACTGAACAACAACAACAACAAATATATATTTATATATAGCTATACAAACATAGAAAATGACTGAGTTCACTCTTTTCACAGAGAGAACGTGAAACACTCAAACCAGAAGAATATCTCACTTCAGTGATAACATTAGTTCTTTGGGGATTTTTCTGTCTTCCCAATGTCTGAGTGTTTCTTTTTGTAATAATTGCTTTTTAATGTGATCATCCTGGTGAGAAGCAACATCAATATTCTCATGAACAGAGTTGACCAGGCTCTCAAATTTCCATGTATCTTTTCCTCAGTAACTTTTCCTTCTTGGAAATCTGTTATGTACCTGTCACTCTTTCTAGAATATCCATAAACCTTCAGTCAGAATATATATATATATATTTTAAAGGATCTACGAAGATATGTTTTATTTGGATTCCTGGGGACACAGAATGCTTGGTCTTGACAGTTACGGCCCACGGCTGCCATGTGGCCAACCGCAACTTCCGCCACTTTCCCTACTCATAAACCAGGAGCTCTGTATTCAGCTGATGACGCTTGGCTCTTGGATCAGCGGTGTTACAGCCAGGATAAGGCAAGCGTGCCAGATTTCCCCTCTGTCATTTTTGGATCTAACTACAAGCCGGGCTGTGGCGACGTTTTTCTGAACAAGATGTCAGTCTCTATAGTTGTACTGTTAGTGAATCGTTTGTCATGATCCCTTTTCAGCTGACACTTGGCTCCTACACTAAAATCACTTCTTCATCCTATGTTGCCATCGGCAACGGGATGAGCCAAAGTTTCCTCCACCTGCTCACCTCACACCACGCGTGTGCATTAAGTTGCTTCGGTTGTGTCCGACTCTCTGCAACCCTGTGGACCATAGCCCAGCCGGCTCTTGTGTCCCAGAGATTCTCCAGGCAAGAACACTGGCATGGGCTGCTGGGCCCTTCTCCAGGGGATCTTCTCTAACCAGGGATCAAACCTGTGTCTCTTCTGTCTCCTGCATTGGCAGGTAGGTTCTTTACCATTAACGCCACCTGGGAAGCACCATAGTTGAGCCTTTATTTTGTGGACCCAGAACCATTACATATTTATGACATGATTCCAACATTTTTACAGGAAAGTTTTTTTTCCTCCTTCCTATACTGTGTTACCCTGATGTTTAATCCCATGATATATACTCTGAGGAATAAGGATGTCAAGACAGCCTTGAGAAAATGACTGCCTTAATGTTTAACATCTTATCCACTGCTTGGAGCTAGTGATCTTTTCCCCACTTAGTCCTACAGTGTCTTAATCAGACATTATTTGGAATTTTGCTTCCTACATTAATATAAATTGATTATCCCCATGATCCTGCCATTTTATGCTTGACTTTCTGATATCAGGATTCTCTCTCTAGTGTTTGCATTTATAAGAAATTAATGTTTTCGCTGGTCTCATATTTAATGGAGTAGTCTCTGTCAGCAAAATTCACTGCTTATTTGATCTGTTGTTGTTGTTCAGTTGGTAAGTCATGTCCGACTCTGTATCTTCATGGACCGTAGCACGCCAGGCTCCTCGGTCCTCCACTGTCTCTCGGAATTTGCTCAGATTCATGTCCATTGAGTCAGTGACGCTATTAGTATCCAGCCGTCTCATCCTCTGCTGTCTCCTCCTTTTTGCCTTCACCTTTACTAGCATCAGGGTTTTTACATTGAGTTGGCTCTCGGTATCAGGTGGCCAAAGTACTAAAACAATATAGTATATTTTATCTATCAATTGGCCTCCCGATATTTTTATTCAAAATTCATAATGTATATTCTAACTTGTATCCCTCTGTATTTTTATAACTTACTTAAAACCAAAAGATTCCAGCTAGCAAAGATTACTGCATATGGAAAGCTTTTGAAAATACTTGTTGAATAACTATAGAACATGGGCATACTTGAATCAGCAAAAGTTCATACTGCAGAAAATGTAGAAAAGATTGTCTTTAAATAAATTATATTAATTTAAATATATATAAAGATGCAAAAAAAGAGAGTTGACCCTCACTTCACAAAATTTATTTTAAAATGCAATCTCAGAAAATTTGTAAACTTAAGTGCATAACAATGAGTCTTTACCAAGATAATGTTTATTAACTTCATGATGTTTTCTTCATGCGAAAAAAGTATTTTTGATAAAATTATTAGTCATAATGTAAACATTAATCAGTTGAACTTCCTGGACTTAGAAATACTGCTATGCCGAGTGAAAAATTTCAATATAAAAATTTTAAATACACTATAGTTAAAGGAGTGCTCTAAATCAAAAGCATCAAAATTCAGGAGAAGAATTGACAACAGACTTAAAGGTGCATTTCACAAGACAGAATAATCTAAATGCCAAGAAAAAAGAAGAAAATAACTCATTCAGTTCAGTTCAGTCGCTCAGTCGTGTCCGACTCTTTGCGACCCCATGAACCGCAACACGCCAGGCCTCCCTGTCCATCACCAGCTCCCGGAGGTCACTCAGACTCGCATCCATCGAATCAGTGATGCCATCCAGCCATCTCATCCTCTGTCGTCCCCTTCTCCTCCTGCCCTCAATCCCTCCCAGCATCTTNTCGCTCAGTCGTGTCCGACTCTTTGCGACCCCATGAACCGCAACACGCCAGGCCTCCCTGTCCATCACCAACTCCCAGAGTTCACTCAGACTCACGCCCATCGAGTCCGTGATGCCATCCAGCCATCTCGTCCTCTGTCGTCCCCTTCGCCTCCTGCCCCAAATCCCTCCCAGCATCAGAGTCTTTTCCAATGAGTCAACTCTTCGCACGAGGTGGCCAAAGTACTGGAGTTTCAGCTTTAGCATCAGTCCTTCCAAAGAAATCCCAGGGCTGATCTTCAGAATGGACTGGTTGGATCTCCTTGCCATCCAACGGACTCTCAAGAGTCTTCTCCAACACCACAGTTCAAAAGCATCAATTCTTCGGCGCTCAGCCTTCTTCACAGTCCAACTCTCACATCCATACATGACTACTGGAAAAACCATAGCCTTGACTAGACGGACCTTAGTCGGACCTTGTCTCTGCTTTCGAATATGCTAATAACTCATTAGCAACCAAATTAAAACCAAATAAAATCTATGACACATTCATTACAAGGATGAAGTAAATAAAAAGACTCACCCTGTCACATATGTAAAGGATGTGGAGTAATGAAAGCTCTTGCCTGGTGCTGGTATGTGAATTGTACACCATAGTAGCACACAGCCTGCCTTCATGAAGAAATTCTTACCTTTAACCATGTACCAGAAGAAATGTGTACACATGTGTGCCAAGGGATGCATCTGAGAATGCTCGTTTTGCATCATTCATAATGTCAAATCTTTATCAAACTAGAATTATATGTAATTGTGATAATTTCACACAGAGGAAAATCAAGGAATGATAGAAATGAATAAAATGCAATTACATACAACATGGATTAAGCATATTTTTAAGCAAGCCAAATCATAATCATATCTACATATCCTTTTTGTTAAGCTAAAAAGCCATATTTAGAACACCATTTATCATATGTGTATACATAATTCCTCCTATTTCTTAAATTTTATTTAATGAGCATATTCTATCATGGAAAAAAGCATTACGCTTTCTTATTTTTGGCTTTGCTTCTATTTTTTTTCTGAAACTTATTCCAAAAAATGAATTACCTTTAATTATAAAAGTAATCAAGCAACAAAAATATGATTCAAGACAGCTGATGCCACTGAATTGCTTCAAAAAATAAATTAACATCTTTACAAAAGGACATACTTAAAGCCAAGTTTAATTTTCCAACCTCTGAAACAACAACAACAACAAAAAGTAACTTTCATTTGTGTTTAAGAGGCACTGGGTCACAACAAGCCAGTCTAGTTTCAAGCACTAGACATTTTTGATCAATTATAGAACATATTTAAAGGTATCATATAACTGTGGGAGAAAAAAGAGTAGATGACAATACTGAAAACAAGGTTCATTAAGTCATTAAGTATTCACACTTTTTCAAGCCACTTTGTTGCAGTATCATGTTCCCGCATATCTTAGTGCGTGTGCATGCTCACTGATTAATTCAGAGGGTGATCACAGCTGTGATATTGGTCAGTTGGATATTCCTCTCCACACATACATAACACATGGGAAAATGTCTCAGATTTTTTACTACTGTATCATTGTTCAGATCACAATTTACTTTTTTTTTTTTTTACAGATAAAGCTGTTATCTGTATGTTGAAAGAATAATTTTCTTCTGTGAATTGTTAATTCATCTGTTTTACCCATTTTAAAAATTTATACTTTGGACTTTTCCTCTGTATTAAAAAAGGAGCCACGATTACTTTATTTGAAATGAGCTGTAACAATTTTCCCTTTATATTAATTATATTTGATACTTATGGGGCTACTTTTTAGCATCTAGAATCATTTACTTTCACACAGTTTGTGTGTGTGTGTGTCCTGCCTTCTAAATTGTAATGAGTTTTACTTCAAAATTATAACACACATTTCTCAGAATACTTTCATCATTTCACTATAAAATATACAAAATTGTGTATCGTTTGGAGTTTATCCTGCTGTGGGATAGTTATCAAAAATACATATACTGTTTGTTTTTTCGAATAACAGTTATTTTTATTTTATTATTATTTTTTATTTCTTTTTTTACATTTTACTTATTTTACTTTACAATACTGTATTGGTTTTGCCATACATCAACATGAATCCGCCACGGTTGTACATGAGTTCCCAATCCTGAACCCCCCCTCCCACCTCCCTCCCCATACCATCTCTCTAGGTTGGATACAGGGTGCTTGGGGCTGGAGCACTGGGATGACCCAGAGAGAATAACAGTTCTTTTAAATGCCCACGCTTTTCCAATTTGGTAGGCTATTTCAGTCAATGACAAATTTTCATGTATATTTGAGCCTTTTCTGGAATTTCTATTCTATTCCACCAGAAGGCTTCTTTATTTATGCATGATACTGCACTGAGCTGTGCTCAGTCGCTCAGCTGTGTCTCTTTGTCAGAGGCCATGGACGATAGCCCGCCAGGCTCCCCTGGCCTCTCCTGCCTTGGTAGGCAGATTCTTTACCACTGAGCCACCTGCGAAGCCCATGGATAGTACTGCACTCTGCGAATTACGAGGTCTTGTAACTCCTTCCCAGCACTAGCTATTTCTTGGATGAGCTCCTGCAGGAGCTCAGCCTGGCCGGCCTCTCACTTCCCTTCTGTCCTTTATCAGATCCGGTCCCGCGAGAAGCCTGTCTCATCACCCACTACTCACAGGCCTTCTGTGATCTTTGCCGTGAGGCTCCTGATACTTTTAAATTAACGTTCCAAATCCTTCACACTGTCACATTACTATATGTGTTCCTTCTTGTAGATATTTTCTCTTCATAATCATAACCCTTAAGAAATCGCTACTTACTAAATAATTGGAACCAACATGGAGAAGGAAATGGCAACCCACTCCAATATTCTTGCCTGGAGAAACCTGTGGACGGAGGAACCTGGTGGGCTGCCGTCTATGGGGTCGCACAGAGTCGGACACGACTGAAGCGACTTAGCAGCAGCAGCAGCCGCAGGAAACTATCCAGTTTTGGAGGTCATGAGAAACTGGCTCTAAGCCAAAATTTTTAAACAGTCTTTATGTTGGAGAAGTTTCTCCACGTTTGAAACGTATAACTCACAAACTTTTTGCTTAGCAGCTTTCCCATGATCTTCGCCGGACTTATTCTAGAGTCTCATTTTATTGTAACTAGAGTCTGAAAGTATTCACATCTTAAGCATGTAAAATAAATTTGGGAAAAATTGGTGGCAGGCGGCAAAAGAGAGGAAAATTTTTCTCCTACTATGATTAACCTTGGGTTAAATTTTTAAATTTTGATGTATGTTTAATTGTGATGTTAATTTTGATCAATGTTCGTCAGCTAAATCTCAGGTTGCTTAAGAAATTGGTAATACATTAATTTTGCACGCAAGTATATTTGCCATCAGAATATGTATTATAACCATTACACAGATCTGTCCTCTAACTAGGAATCAAGGAACATATCATACAGAGGCTCTGCATAATGCATTCGTAACAGTTAAGGTAAGAATTTAATGTGTGTCTATGTGATTGACCCAAATAATCTTGTGTGTGTGTGTGTGTGTGTGTGTGTGTGTGTGTATGTGTGTGTGCGCGCGCGCGCGCACGCGCATGTTCAGTCATGTCCGACTCTGTAGCCCACCAGGCTCCTCTGTCTCTGGAATTCTCCTGGCAAGGATTCTGGAGTGGGTTGCCATTTCCTACTCCATATGAATTTCACAACCCAGGTTTCACACCTGTGTCTCTTGCATCTCCTGCATTGGCCTCTTGCGTCTCTTTTTATTATTATTATTTTTTATTTTTTAATTTTTTTCCTCTTGCATCTCTTGCACTGGCAGGCCAATTCTTTACCAACTGTACCACCTGGGGAGCCCACAAATAATCTTAGTACCCTGTTCACATCTAAGAAATAAAATGCTCTGTGTCCTCTTCCCTGAAGAGGCTGAAGAAAAAAAAATTCTGAGTAGAGTGAGAACTATCTGGGAAAAAATTTAAAAAAAACCAACAAATCAGAAAATTCAGAAACTGATGATTTTAATTAGAAATTTAAATGTGCCATGTGGCAGAGATCCCTTGGGTAGAGATAACTAGTTTTATTTAAGAGCACTTTATGTTTAGAAATAGTAGAATATTTAAAGGCCAATTGAATTACTTTGATGAAACAAGTAGTTCCACTTAGAGTAAATATTCAAAGTCTGTTTAGTGAGGAAAATTAGCAATATTTTAAGTAAGAAAAGTAAATATGAAAATGATAATAAGGCTTAATTCTTACTTTAAATTTAAAATTAATCATGTACAAAGGTTTTTAATGTGTAAATTATTAATTTTACACATGGTAGCAAATATTTTTGTTCATTAAAGCAAATTCTATATATTTATTATTCTACTAAATAAAATTTACAATTAAATAATTATAATAAATAATGGTATTAAGTCACTTTGAAATGCCAAAAAATTTAATAGCTAAAATCTAGGTATAGATAATATTAAAGAAAACTTCATTTGAGCCCACATATTGTAACAAAAAAAGTTACATATGTCTATTCAGTTTGATGTTATAATAAGAGATTTAAAGTAAAGTAATACATAAAATAAAGTTTTAACCATTGGGAATTCAAAGAACAATTATTTTGGAAAAAATTATAGAATTCAGGATTTATAAAATAATAAAGATACCTTTAGTTACAACAATGTCTTTAAATTATTTTCAAGGATTGAATTAGCAATTTTTAGGAAATATACAAATATACTTGAAGTATACCTTGTTTTACTCTTGAGAAATTCAAACTCAAATCTTACCTATCTCATGTTATACAAGATTTCATCACCAAAATGTCATATCTGTACAATTAGAAATTATACTTTATATAGCACTGGAAATAATTTTATTCAGGTAATACGTGAAATGCTAAATGATTTTATTCATAAAAATGATAAAGATTACAGTTCTATTCTTTTGCATATTAATCTTTTTCTCTCTTTTAAGATTGACAATTTTAAATTAAAACTATCTGTTCCTTTATTCAATTTCAGAATCAAATAATGAACACTATATTAAGTAAACAAGCATTTTCTAAGATCTATATTGCTTCCACGTAAGAAAACTAGGACTATTTTCCTAGATCATGTAATAACTATTTTCCTAGATCTCAGTCCTTAGATCCTAGATCATGTAATATCAGTGGGAAAGAAAAATGGTATATGAAAGGAACGAGCCAAATTGCAACACTGTGTGCTACAAAGTCACAGGTGCTCTCCCTTTTAGTTCTACAGAGTGGAGGTGATAATATTATTAAATTATTGGCAGAAAATTCATGGAGAATTCACATCTAAGAGTGAGGGATTTTTATAACATTGTGATGATTGTTTTAATATCTTATTTCATTCCCACATTAACCATGTGATACCAAAGCAAAGTAAATTAGAGAGCAGTTTTTCATACTGTTTAAAGCAAAGAGTGAAATTTAGAAGAATAAAATTTAGCTTTTAATAAAAACAATAATAGCTAGCTTTCAAATAGATTTTCTATGAATGCCAAAACAACTTTAAGTTTCTTTACATGTGTCAAATGAATTAATTCATATAGCAATCCTAACTGTTGGTACAGCTGCTAGTCAGTTTTGCAGCCAAGTGATCTATGGCACAGGGAGATGAAGCAGTTTGCATTGTCACACAGCTGGCAAGTGAATCCATGATTCGACTGCAGGCCATCTTGTCAGGATTGTATTTTTCGTCCATGACACTATGTTTAGACTATGCTTGCATGGAAAACTTGAAACCTAAAGGGTGGGGAAATGAGAAGCATGGCTGGGACTCATCTTGAGTCAAGTGATGCCTGAAGTGTAATATTTAAGGAGGCAGTCACTTTAACAACGGTACAATGCAGAGTCAGCCCTGAAGCTGAGTGTGTGCTCTGAGATTCTGTACTAGAGGAGTCTCATTCCTTATTTAGGTAAGACCGTATTCTACTCTTGGCTTTGATGAAAGGAAAAAAATGGAAAAAAGTAATTGTCAGTGAGTAACTCACTAACTCTACTAAAAACAAATTTTCTAGGGAGTGTGCTACAACCCTGGCAACTAAAGATTTAAGAACATTATACCATATTAATAATTATAATTATAGGGCCATAATTTATACATAAACATATTAAAAGTAACAGGTAATTTTATCAACAATATAATATTTAATTATCTCAAATAAGAAAGCAAACAGAACATTTAAACAATTACTTAATATAACAGATGATAAATAATGGAGTTAGGATTCAAACTTAAGTATGATTTTAAAAATATGCACTCAGAGAGATGGTATGGGGAGGAAGGTGGGAGGGGGGTTCAGGATTGGGAACACGTGTACACCCATGGCAGATTCATGCTGATGTATGGCAAAACCAATACAATATTGTAAAGTAAAAAATAATAATAATAAAAAATAAAATATGAAAAAATGCACTGATTTACAATCACAAAACCAATGTGCAAGTGATCACTGTATCCATCATTGCTAAATCTCAATATCCTAGCTCGAGAAAAGTGAGTTTAGAAACTGTTATCTGAATTGTTAATATTTTTTGAGGAACAACAAAGACATCAGAGATGCACACAGAACGCAGGGTAAAGCACGACAGGAAGTATCTTACACAGCTAGTGAACACATTCCAGGTGACCCCTGTTTTCCCAGAGTGACCCTCTTAATTGCTTCTATCTGGATCTATTCCCACACAACTTTTCCAGAATGAAACCCTTTGATAGCCCCCACATAGTATCTTACTGAAATATATGTATTTTATTCCCCTTTGTACAATAAAATAAAATATTCTCTAATTTTTTTTGTAAACTGCCTAATAATGTGAATTGTATATAAGAACATGTATGATCAAGATCTTCAAGTGAGGGAAGGGAAGTGAAGAGTTGAAATACGTAGCTGAAAATGTATAAGGAAGACAATTTCTGTTATATTAATAGTTCTACTGAAGTATGTAAAGTCATAGAGAAGTACAAAAAAATTGTCAGGAAATGTAAATATTTAAGGGAAAGCCCTAGCAGTCCAATGGTTAGGACTTTGTATTTTCACTGCCATCAGCCTGAGGTTCAATGTCTGGTTGGGGTACTAAAATTCCACAAACCGTGCAACATGGCCACAAAATGATATAAGTATTTAAAACTGAGATCATATGGCAAAGTTGTAGTTCTATCTTCAATAACTATCAATTTTTCCAATGCCTGTGCCAGTCAGGGCATTTGAGGCTTCCCTGGTGGCTCAGGTAGTAAAGAATCCACCTGCAGTGCAGGAGATCGGGTTTGATCCCTGGGTAGGGAAGATCCCCTGGAGAAGGGAATGACAACCCACTCCAGTATTCTTGCCTATGAAATCCCATGGACAGAGGAGCCTGGCAGGCTACAGTCCATGGGATCCAAGAGTCAGACATGACTGAACAACTAACACTTTAACTTTTTGACATTGGACTGTATTCGGAAAGAATGCCCTATAAGATATATCAAGGAAGAGTGTATGATGATAACACATGGATTATAAACTGAGAAAGGGGAAATGCATACATAATAAAATTCTTAAATTAGAAACAATTGCATTGATCATGGAAATCAATCTGGGTATCCTGATACAATTTATAAAACAGGCACTGATCCCTGATGGTAAAAATAAAAAGCACATAATACATTTACCCTTTTTCACACATGGAGCACCAAGAAAAAGCACCAGAAGGTAATCTCACTAAACTGATGGAGTTTGTTCTCCTGGACTTTGCTGATGTTCTTCATCTCCAGGAGGTTTTATTTGGGCTGTTCTCACTCATCTATATAATTATCTTGGTGGGCAATGGCATTATATTTCGGATAACAAAACTAGACCCTGGTCTACAGACCCCCATGTATTTTTTCCTTGGCAATTTTTCCCTTTTGGAAATCTGCTATGTGTCTGTTACACTCCCTAGAATGCTCACAAGTCTTTGGACACAAAGAAGAACAATTTCTTTAGTTGCTTGTGCCACACAAATGTGCTTCATTCTTATACTTGGGGCCACCGAGTGCTTCCTTCTGGCCGTGATGGCCTATGATTGCTACGCAGCCATTCGTAGCCCTCTGCACTATCCTCTAGTCATGAACTACAAGGTGTGTATCCAGCTAGTGGCTGGCCCTGGAACAGTGGAATCCCAGTCCAAATGGGCCTGACAGGCCAGATTTTCTCTCTGCCCTTTTGTGGTTCTAACCTCATCAACCACTTCTTCTGTGTGACATCCCTCCCCTACTCAAGCTGGCCTGTGGGGACACTTTTCTGAATGAAATGTTGGTCTTCACAGTGGCTGCGCTCTTTGTTTTTGTTCCATTTCTGTTGCTACTTGTCTCTTATGGCAAAATCACCTCCACAGTCTTTAAACTGCTGTCAGCCACAGGTCGGGGCAAAGCCTTTTCCACCTGCTCCTCTCATGTTATGGTTGTGGCGTTGCTCTTCAGACCAGGCCTTGTCACATATTTAAGACCCGAGACTCAAGGCTCAAGGAACTGACAAAGTATTCTCTCTCTTCTACATGACTGTGATGCCTGTGTTTAACCCCATGGTATATAGTCTAAGGAACAAGGATGACATGACGGCACTGAGACAAGGGCCATGCAAATACCTTAGTTCATTGGAAAACTGACTTGTATTT